>VZRH01002964.1:334044-366571 GCA_013397555.1 Urocynchramus pylzowi
AAAAAAAAAAAGAAGAAAAAAGAAAAAAAGAAAAAACTGTACGCAAGGGAGAGCGGCAAAAGCTGGATGCCAGTAGGTTTGTGGAGGCAGCCTTCCCGCCTGCCCGACTCCCTGGGCCACTGAAGGCTGCTCCCCTGCTCCCCGGGCACGGCACAGAGCCCCCGCCACCTCCGCCCAGCACAGGGATCCCCACCTGTGTCCGGAGGGATTCGGCCGGTTTTTGGCTCAGCTAAATGAATCCGTGTATTTAGGGAGATGAGTATAGCTTCAGCAGTTTCAGGCAAACGCCTGCGATTGAGAAGCTCCCTGTCAACTTAAAAGCAGCAAGCTGTGAGCTGGTAAGGTCTGGCTTTGAATTACATGTAGCGTTTTGATGGGGGGGGACATGTTACCAGCCTTTTCAATTTTAATTTTCAGCAACAAACTACATGTTCTTAAAATATGAACCATATTTCCCTCAAGAAGATTGCCAAGATATAAAAAAAAAAAAAATAAAATATAAGTCCTGTTGCACATCAGCTCCTGATCCAAAAGGGATAATGTAAAACCAAAGATGACTTTTGAAGTTTGTACTCCAGTACAGACCACAACATGCCACACGTCAGAAAGCATCAAAAATTTGTAGTGCATACAAAAGCAGCTCGGGAGGGGATTAATCCTACTTGCACCATTCCAGTGTGGTAAATACATAGCTCCTTTAAGAGCACAAAACTGACTTCTCCCCTCCACACACATAGGAGTGGCTGTTGAGTTTGAGACTGCTGCATCACCGTGCTCAGAGGCACTGCTCATTTGCTTCTCCGGGGGACCAGAAGCAGCTGAACTTGCTCTTTTCTGGAGGAGGAACTGACCACAGGAAGGGCAGTGATGGCTTGGCTGCAGAGGAGCGACAGATCAACACAGCCTGATGCTGCACCTTCAGTCCTGGTACAGCAAAGGGGATAAGTGAAGCTTTTTCTCTCTTTAGATAGGGCACTTCAAGAGCTCCCAAAACTTAGGAGATCCAAACCATACTCAGGGCTCTGACATGAATCAAGGGGAGACAGAGGGGCAGGGAATATCTCTTTTAATTAGCAGCATCTCTGGGGGATTTAAGAAGAAAAGAAGGTTTTGACAGCAGGCAGAAGCATACAATTTCTCAGAGCTGCAAAACTGTGCTGTTCTGCGTTTCACGTGGAATTGTAGCCAGACAACACACCGCCCTCTTCACCTGCTGTGCAAGAGTGAGCAGATCTAGCACACCGTAATGTGCCTGAGAAGGAAAGAGAGTTCAAAAGGAAAATGCATGCCATCAACTAAGAGAGGGCATACCTTTGGTCATACAGTTGAAATAACAAGACTTGTATGCTCTTTTCCACCAGGAGCTCTGGAAGCCATCACAAATCACAAGGGAATGGACTTGACAGCTAAGACGCACATTAGAGTTAACCAGGTTTGATTTGAAAAAAAAAAAAAACAAAACAAGAGGAAAGTAAGAAAAGGACTGACTTGCTCTGAATCAAATTGAGTCTCAAAAGCAAACTAGGAGACTCGAGAAATATTTGTGGAAAAAAAACAGCAAGAATTTACCAGCTCAACCTTTGGCAGCTTTTGCACTGCCCATTACACAGGAAGGTGTTGACATCACTTTTATGCAGACACATCACAGGAGTATTAGTGCTCCCCAGCCACCCATGTTGTCCTTGAGCAGTACTGCAGGCAGATTTACCCCATAGTTACACTATTCTCTGTGATCCCTTTTGTGGATATTCTGCATACATAATGGCATCTTTCATCTGAGGCTCTAGAAGGCTTCCAGCACATTGATTTAACCTCAAAGCATCAAGTGGTATTGACAGGCTGCTCCTACAAACAAGAAATCTTTGCAACAGATTAAAGGCAGCTGGTACTCTGGGCTACCAGTATGGGCCTAAGTTTCAGGGCTCTCAACACGCACAGTACTTTTTTTTTCATTTTCAAATGTTAATTTCTAATTCCAAAGTGAGTTTGTTGCCCAACTTGTCATGACTTTTGTCAGAAGGAAGCTCCAAGGAAATTTAGGCTTCCATGAATCGACATTTTTAATTTTTTTAAAATTTTTTTTCACTGATTTATAGCAAGCCTGAATCCATACTCTTCTTACACAGGTGGGAAATGTGAATAATCCCCCTGAACTTCACTGGAATTAACACGAAAGGAAGGCACCAGAAGACAAGTCCAGGTAGTGCGAGAAGAGACTGATCTCCTGCCTTGCTATGGGACAATAATCTTATTTTTGCTATTTTCTTTTCTTTCTGGAGGAGGTGCTTCAGACCTAGATGTCAGGTGCAAATGGTTCCATTTGAGTTCCATTCATCTCAACTCCCAACACATCAGGCTTGGTGCAGCCCAAGGCAGTCCCTTCTCACCTCCACACAAGGCCCTGCTGGCAGCAGTCACTCAGCCCTTGCTGCCTGCCATGGAGGAGTCTTTAACTCCTACATTCTGCTTATTTAAAAACAGCACCAGCTTGGCTGGGATGCAGGATTCCACACACTGGCAGTCGCTCTGAATGCACAGCCTTTGAACCCCCCACACCCTGCTGCTCCAGACATGAGCTCCCTGTGTGCCACTACCCACACACCATCTCCTCTCCATTTCTATGACTCCAGAACACCTCTCCCAGCCTGCTTCCTTTCCTCTTCTCATATCCAGTTTAGCCCATTCTCCCCCTCTCTCTATTAGCACCATAGCTATTGGCCAGGGATTCCTCAGCCCTTACAAGAGGCATCTCTTCATCTTCCCTCTAAAGCAGTTTCATTCCCCTCATACCATACACCTTCCCCGTATTTTCTCCATTTTCTGTATTGAGATGGCAGGACCCAACTGTGTGAGCAAGAGTCAGAGTCACTCAGGAGAATGACACACAGCTGAGGAAGGGGGTAAAACAGGTGGAAAGCTCTGTCTTCCATTCTCTTCTCTATCCATATACCCCTTTTGCTGTTCCAGTTTCTCACCTTTGGTGAACACCACGTGCAACTTGCTTGGGAAAGTCCTTCAAAGGGAGGAAGAAAAAGCCAGGGAAAAATAATAGCAAACACAGCCTCTGACATGAAGCAGGTAAATTAGAAAAGGTGCCAAGACACACACCCACACCCCCACCCCCACACCCCTTCCCCCATGGAGCTCCACTCAGAGGAAAACACTCGTAAGGAAAACAGGCCTGTGCAAAGCATTTGGCCACTACAAGGACTTTTTTTTTATAGGGGAGAGGAATGGGGAGACACATGGTCTCTGCCAGGAAAAGATGAATAGGCAACCCTGGAAGAACAGGGACAAGGATTATTGCCCAGCTCTGGGAACTGATGCCTAAAACATTCTTGTGATTCCCTAATTGATTGGACATGGCATTCAAAATAGCACATAAGAGAAAAGCAAGACACAAAAATGCTATCAAACTCAGCAAAAAGCCGTCTCAAGTCCAGCCAACGATGAATTAGCTGGACACAGCACTTTGAAAAATGGCAAGTACTATAAAAGTACTAGCATTAATACAGCATTATTAAGAAGATACTTCTTAGCAGACAGGAGCTTGGCACTATCTGTCTAGACGGGCAGATGGGTTTGGAGTCAAACAGATTTTTTTTTCTTTTTTTTTTTGTTATTACCGTATCCACTTCCATTTATTAAAAGCAAACCATTCTGTCCATGACTCATGCAGCTTAACTTTCTGCATGGCAATGAAACAAAATTCTCATAATTAAGAATGATCACTGTGAACAGATGAAGGTAAGATTTAGAAATCAAACCAAATTTTCTATTTCTGTCTTCACTCACTACAAACATAATGCCCACTAATTGGCAAATATTACCATTGCCTTCAAATATGTCAGTAGTAAACCTTTAGATGAGCTATGCTTAAGCAGAACTCAGTGACACAGCAGGTTAGAGTAATTCTTGACACTGGTTTACTGACCTCAGAGAAGAGATTTATTTGGTCTGTTGTCTGTAACTCTCACTCTGCCAGTCACTGCCAAAGCCACCCCATTTTAAGACTACTGAAGGAACAATAAGTAAATTTGGCCCCAGTGCTGTGCAACTGAAATCCTGCCCATAGAAGATTTACTGCAATTAATTCAGCACTGCCCTTTGCCACTTTCATATCTGTGGCTACTTTCTGACTGAAAGCATTAACTGGATTATCAAGGATTACCTCCTGCTGCAGTTCTCCAGCCCCCATTATGAACCAAAGGTAGCCACATTTTATGGATACATGATGCTTTGGGATGTACCTGAGGCTATGACCAAAGCATACAAGAGTTATCTTTCAGAGTGAATAATAAAGTGAAGCTTTGAATCACAGTTAAGGGTTTAATTTTTTATTTATTTTGTTTATTCATAGTCATTAATAAGGTTTAACTGTAGTTTGATTTAATATACACTGACTACAGGAAACCGACGACACAATATGCAGTGAGTACAAATTTATTTTCATTTCATTAGTGTTCATGAACAGCCAACAATAAGGGAGGCAAGGACAACTTTCATTTTCCAGTAGCAACTCTAGGACCACAAACTTCTCAGATGGTAACCATCTCTATGGAGGTCAATACAGACTATTCTCCTTTACTAGGTTGCTTCCTTCATTCTTTTCCATACCATTAAACCCAGTCTTGCACTTTAGTTATAAAACTATTTTTAGCTCTTCTATGTGTTTTCATCTAATTCAGAGAAGGATTTAAGCTGAAGTTTACCTAAGCGTAAGCTAGAGTCTCACTGAGTCAAAGAATCAATGCTCATATTTATGGACTACTATCAGAAATGGAAATGCCATCCTGAATCAAACTGCTTTCCACAAATCCCATGAGGAAGATGCCTCTTCCTCATGACACCTACAATAAAATGGCTTGCAGTGGCCAGGCTAATAGCCCCCAACTGCTTTCATATCATTTGTCTTCGTTAGCTGCAAGATTTACCAGGAAGGGAAGGCACTTTAATGAGTGTTTGCATAGCACCCAACACAGTTCTCATCTTAATTAAGGTTAATAACAATTAAGGGAAGCAGTAGTAGGTTCTTGTTTAAAATACAATGAATGTTTAGCATCATATTAAAATGTTACTGGGAAAAGATAAGAAGGCCTGCTCAAAACAGAATACATTTTCCTTTATCTGTGTTGTCTTATATGCTAAGATGTCCCAGGTTGCTTTCTTCAATTGCTGAAGGATTCCTTTAGGCTCAAGGATTCCTTACAATTGAAACATTTCTGACCTGGCATGTCTAAACAAGAACTTTAGGTTTGCTATCTTTCCTCTCAAGCTGTCCCTCTCCATTTTTATTTTCTCAGTGACAGAAGAGTAGAAAAACCCAGACTGGACAACAATAAGTAAACTCTCAGAAAGGGGAAGGGCTGGTGTTTCTAATCTGTCAAATATACTTTTTGAAGACAACAACAACAAAGCAAAACCCCAATTTATGCACTGTAATTTCTCTGTCTCTAGTTAGAAAAGTGCACAGTTGTTCCCAGTATGCTGCCTCATCTTGCTCTTATATCTTTTCTTGCACAAAACTTTACAGCAGAAGTGGCTGCTCTTCACAAAACAAGGACCTGGGACTGTGCCTGGTGGCTCCAAGCCCACCCAGCCAGATGTCACCCTTGTTCCTCACAGCCTGTCCCTGGCCCACTTTGCCACATTCTCCCAATTAGACATCTGCAATACCAACAGGAGAAACCTCTTTATCAATCCCACAATTTCTCAGTTGCTCCTTCCCACCTCCATCTCCTGCCCCTTTCACTAAGCCACTACAAATATTTATGAAATCCGTGGGAAGAAGCAGGCAAACCCTTTCAAGTTAGAACTGAAAATAGAGGAGAAACAATAAATCTGATCAATTCCTCACTATGATTCCCTGTGAGATCTCATCAGTACGAGACTGAGGAGTGGGTGGTGTGGTGTGACATGAGCAGTGAGAATGGCAGCAGTATCACACCACTGCCTCTGTCAGGGGCTATGCCAGCTTGTGCTGGCATCAGATGATGATATTGGGCATCAGCCTTTATTTATGTGTGCAACTGATCAAAATTATACCCCTATCCTTCAGCCCCCACCTGAGTGGGGTTCACAGGGACTGGCCCAGCACCAGCAAACAGCCTCTGCACATAACCAGGAGCTCCTCCACCCGACATTCATAGCTGCTCAGATGCTTTCAAAATGCCTTAAACATGATCTGATCCAGATTACAGTTTAAGTCTCACATTCAATTCATGGGATACTGCCAGTTAAAACGAAGGTAGTGAAGAGACATTCATTCCTTCCTTCTGCTTCTACAGCTTACTCCCTCTGCAACTCGCTCTCACTATCAGTACTCACGGGGAAAAATCAGAAGTTACTCACCTATCCACGTTTTCTGCGTTTTTTTCTTTGGCAAATATAGTGGCATACCTTAAAGTCTGATGCCTTGTGTGCCCCCAGCAAATTGGACATCAGGATAGAAAGTAGCAGAGGGTCCCACTCCACTGTCTTCTTTCTAACTGAAACGTGGCCAATTGTTAACTGGACACAGACCTGCAAAACTACCCTGTGATATCTGCCCTGGGATCTCTGAAGGGTAAATCCTCTTAATTGCATGAAAATGACACTGGTACAGTTGGGGGAAAGGCAACACCATAACAAACCATCATCTTCAACTCACAACTTTAAATGAGACAAATTTCACTCACCCAAATGACAAATGGTGTGTGTCTGTCCCCTAGGCACCGAAAAATAGCCAGAAAGGCATCTCAGCCTCTCACATTTGAAAAGCTTTTTACACTTTTCAAATAACAAGTATCATGAACAGCCTCTCACAGTGCAAATGTTTAATTTATCACACATCCCTTGAAACAATAATTTTAGGACTGGGTTTACTTGGTCACCACCAGGCGCTGCTCCCAGCCAGCCTGTGTGCAAACATCTGTCCAGCTGCTCCCACGGAAACGCATGCACAGCCCAAAGTTGCCAAGCAACGTCCTCCATGCCTTAAGCATCAGGCCAGCTCGCCTGCTTTTAAAAAGTTACTCAGAAAAATAGGCTGATAGGAATGCACAAGCTTACATAAGGATCCTGCATTTAGAAGAAGAGATGCTCTGCTGCTTTCCCAGAAAATTAATTTTTGGGTACACAATTTGTTTTTGGTAGAAAAGTAAATGTAGTAATTCCTGTCATCACATTCAAGAAAAAAAAAGAAAAAAAAACCAAACAATTTGTCTGCTGAAGTTTCTAAGGTTTCTAAACTAAAATCTGAACAAATATTCAGGTTGAAAAATCTATTTTGTGGGCAAAACCACACAAAGAACACGTTGCCTTTCCATTCTTTACCCAAATCCAGGAATAAGCAACCTGAGGGCTGACACAGAACCACTGGTGACAGTTAAAGTCAAGCACATGTCAGTGGTTTCAAACACATAACTAAAATAATATATTTACAAAGGGCCTGTGAACCAAAGAGTTCCAGGCTACAATCTCCTCCATATTTGAACTAATTTTGCTCAAACTTTAGTCAAACTATTTTCAAGGCCCTCTTTAACACACTAATCAGAGTAGCCTACCACTCCCACTTTTCAGGGTTTTAATGTAGCTCCTCTTTCAAAACAAAGTAACAAACAGAAAAAGTGGGACTGGAATTTCGGTTTCAAAGATAAAATCATGTCAATAGCGTCAGGGCTTACAAACAGGGCTGGTCCTCAGTTTGCCAACTTGCCTGCTCTACTCTGATGATACCATGGTGATGGATTGCATCACTCTGCACTTGGGTATTTTGACCCATCTGCTTGGGACAAATTTGCAATTTGTCCATTGCACCTGTTAACATGCACCATGAACAGTCCTTTCTCAACCACAGTAACCAGACCTTGCTGATGCTTGAGGTGCCAGACAAGGGCAATAAGGCTGGAGAAGGAGTATTTTCAGTTTAAGACATTGTTTTCCCCTGACAAGACACGCAGTGTAAGACATGATGAAATCTACAAATATTTTCTCAAAGGAAAAACACAGTGGCATTGATACAAAGCATTACATTCACACAATATGCAGTGCACAGTTGCTGCCTTTGCAATTGCAAGAAAATTCTATAATTCAATTAGTTTGGAATAAAATGTCCCAAACTCCTCCAATTCTGACTTTGTTATTAAGTCTATTCCTGGAGGCTTGGGCCATTTTACTGCTCTTCATACAGCAGCTAATCTATAGTCTAAGAGTTATTTTTATAGAAGAAAATAACAGAAGAACATCAGAAGAAAGAAGCTACAAAGAAACACAAGCAAGCCAGATAAATGAACTCATAAAATAGCCTTCAGAGGGTTCAGATGACTTCAGTGAGTTGCTCTCCTATCTTCCTTTCACATTTTGGGGAGAAAAATTGGAAAGATGAAAATGAAGTATGGGAAAGGTTGCGTTCATAAGGTTTTATTACTGCTCCTAGTCCTCTACACTCCATGGTTACCCCAGCAAGCTGAGTGCTCTGAGTACCCCTCTGGATCTTTCTGCAAGGCAGGAAGGAGCATATGCCCTGGCAGTGTGTGAGCTGACAGGCAGCACTGCTCATGCTGGTTGTCTGTCACAACAAACACTGTGATTAATCTAACAGGATACCTGCCTGCTAGGGCCACACAGGGCTGAGCTCAGGCCAAAACAAAACCTGTTCCCTAGAGAGAGAGAAGCAAGCTTTGCTCCTCTAGACCATCCATGCTAGACCACCATGGCTACACCAGCAGCACTGCTCGTCTTTATTTGTCATACCACTACACAGGACGGATTTGAGGGCTCAGATCAAAGATGCTGTGGCAGTGTCTTGTGGTGCAGAGCCTCCGTGTCTCTCCCCCGCCAGACACCCTCTGCTTTGCATTAAGCAACACAAAGTCTTGCTTTATTTTCCTTTGTGGGGGATTCTGCCACGCTTTGAAGGAACCTGAAAGTGATTATACAGAGGAATGATGAAACATGAGCTCTTGTTCTCATGTTCCACTCAGACAAAAAGGCAGCAGATAGAGTGACTTATTCTTGGAGAACTCAGCCTTGAGTATCCACCACGATTGTGGTGATGCATTTCTTGGGGTGCAAGAGTGACAAACTCCTTCAGAGAGCAAGATCATTTTTGTATAGTACTCTGAAATGATCGTCAAAACTAAAGTGTTCTTATGTCATCAGTGAATTCCTCACTGGTAGGTTTTCAGTTTGTTTTCCTTTCTCCTATTTTTAATGAGTAGCAAATAATAATGATAAGAATAACAATAATCATAATTTTAAACCCTAACTTTTAATGAACAGTTCTTGGAATAACATGACAAAAGGTCTAGTCTTTGGGAGAAATAAATTTTCCATACTCCACAACACCATGAAATCAAATACTCTGACATATGTTCACTATGATGATTAAAGTAAGGACTTCTGAAGTTAAACTCACCAATGATGATTTTACAAAGTAAAGCAAAGCAAAGTTTTGTTTTACTGTAATTGACTCTGATCTTGAAATGCATGTGCATTACAAGGTCTCTTACAAAAGCTGCATCATCAATGTGGATATTTTATTCACTTACCCTCTTCAAAGCCTCTTTAAAGCTAAAACTATGTTCCCTATTATTTATCATTTTCATTTCAGGTAATCAAATAAAATTTTCACTTTGCAACTTCCCAGACATCCCATTATGTGATGTGTCTAAAGTTTGTATAGAATTCATCAGTCAATGAACGTAGCAAAGCAATGTTCACCAGGCAATTACAGCATCTGAAAAACTCACCATAAAACAGCAGTTACAATGCATTATGTACATGCAAACTGAGCTATTATGGTAAGATAATGTAGCATGTTACATCTTAATTTCTTATCTTTGAAGTCCTTAATACCCTCAGCTTCTCTACCATGAGTACAGCAACTGCTCTTAACCACTTCTTGCTACCTCTTTCAGGGCCTGAAACCTATAAAACACTTGCCCTGTAAAAGGAAAAGTTCAGTTATTTTTGCTTACTTACAAGAGAAAAAGAAAGCGATGAAAAATAGAGACATTTCTGAAATGCCTACAGCATTACTAAGTTAAAGAATAAGGAATATTTTGGGTACAATTTACTTAGCCCACAGAAAGCAGTTATAGCTATGCTTAGGCATTCACAAATATTTGAGAGCTTTACAGACGGGGAACAGCCATGCACAGAGATGTCACATTTGAAGCGGAGTGAGAGAGAGAGAAACAACAGCTACTTGTAACCATGCAGCGAGTGCTGAGCTTGCACAAGCCCAGGGAGCACCTCCACCTTCTGGAGACCTGTAGTGGGAGCTCACCTCCACAAGCCCTGCACTCAAGCTCAAGGGGGCTGGAGAGGTGGGGAACACAGCTGCTGTCTTGGGTAGCTGAGCAAATACGTGCCTGAGCATGACTCCAGAGGATACCAGGATCACATTGCAGGAAGACTATGTCTTAATTAAGGGGATGTGATCAACCAGGTTTGTTATGAAGGTTCAGCAATGAATCTGACCTGAGAAAACTAGGTTCTGTCGAATAGATGAGATGAAAATACTAACAAGTGGAGCAGACTAAAACCAGCCTGAAATTTGTACCAGAGAAAGTATTTTGAAAGCATTGCAATGTATCAACAATATAATTTTCAACTGTATTGCACGTCTCTTTCACAAATTTCCAATGTTCCTGTATTTTTTTTTTACACTGGGTTCTCTTTATACACATATATTTGGGAAAATAAAAATATACCAGGTCTCTTTGATAATTTCAATTCTTTCTTTTTCCTCCCACCCACATCTCTACATCTCCACTTTGCTTAAACCTTATGGTTCCAAAGAATAGTAAAGTAACTCATGGAAGGGAAGCTGAGCGTTGTAACAGCTACTCAAATGAGAAAATTAAACATGAAAAAGAAAGGTGGTATGAACCATGCCAAGTCATGTGACATTTCTTAAATCCCAACAAAGAAAAGTTCTAAATTTTTTTTCGTTAATAATAGCATTGTATATCTCAGACTCCTTAGTGAATGGCCAATATTTGGACCTGCTCTTATCCAGGCTTCTTATACCTCTATAGACTATAATTTTCCTTACTTTTTGTAGTCTTCTTTATACTCTGATAAAGTTTACTTTCTAGCATAGAAGAAATTCAAACTAATCACAGCTATGAGAATGAGAAAATAAAATCAAGACATTTTGTCCAAGTGCTCACTATTACACTGAGCATGCATCCCCCTGCTCTAACACCGATTATGCTCTCTAGTAAGTGATTTTATGAAGTGGTATCCTCAAGTTATTCTAAGCAATAGGAAGATATTAGGAAAAATTTCTTAACTGAGGAAGATAACAAGCACTGGAACAGGCTGTCCAGTGAAGTTGTGGCATCTCCATCACTGCTAGTGTTAAAAAACCCCATGTAGATGCGGGACTTATGGACATGGTTTAGTGGTGGATCGGGCAGAGCTGGGTTATTGGTTGGACCCAACAGTTTCAGAGGTGTTTTCAAATCTTAATGATTCTATGATTTTCAAGACCAGAATCAGAGCAAGCAGTTTGCTTAAACAAACAGGTTTCAAATCTGATTTGAAAGCTGCACTGACTCCGAGCATGTTGGTGAGAGGAAAGGAGGGGTCAGACAGGAGCAGCCCTGCCTCCTCCATACCATTTCCTAATGCAGACTCTGCTCTCTGGCAGCAGCCAATAATTATATCAGATTTCACAAGAGGGCTTCTCTGCCTGAACAGTTGGGTTGTTTATAAATCTAGGAATTAAAGCAGCATTATAAACCACACAAATAAGCCACCTCTCTGCTTGTTTGCACATGGGTTGCCCATCGGCGACACTGACAGGTCTTATCTCAACACGTTCTTTTCCAACCAAGCCACTGAGAAACAACAGAGACTTTCTAAACCTGTTTGAAAATTATATCACTCACTCAACAAGAGCCTTAAACAGACTATCAGGAGTACAGCACATGTGGGAAAAAACCATAAAGTCTGTTCTATCCATACTGCCTGCCACAGTAGCTTTACATAAGCAAACATGATACTCCTCCCTGAACAAAGAGGTCTAATCTCAACAGTTCAGTAGGTGAAGCCCTCACCATTGAAATGGATGGGAAAACTCATCAGTTTAATGATGAAAGGGTGTCCCTGCCCTGTGCAGGGTGGCCAAGCCCAAATAAACCAACAGAAATATAGTGTCAGAGAGAAACAATGCATTGTCTGACTGCTCCGTTTTGCAAATTAGGCAAAAACTATTTTAATAGCTGTACAGTTTTGACTCAATTCCTTTATTTTCATTTTATCCAAGAGTAGCAATGCTGTATTTGTTGAGAATTTTTTTAAAATACCTTTTTTCTAAATAAATGAAAAGAGTAGATTCAAGAGAAACAGCTAAATTATGCTCAGCAATGAACTAATTATTACAAAATACACACCCATCCCAACAGAACTCTAGCTTACTATTTCAGCCCATTTGATAATTCAATTCAAATGCAGACAATACTTGAAAGTTACACAAACACACGTAAAAAGACAGCAACTGTGTGTCCTATGGCCAGCTAGTGGAAGTACAACAATTTCTCATCCAAGTTGGGAGTGCAGTTGTTCCTGCGTGCATCCCTCGGCACCAGAGCCGCCAGACCCGGCCCCTGCTCCCGCAGCACATGAAGGTCAGCTGCTTTTAACGCCGGAAACGCAGTGAAACAGCCTGGTTTGTTATTGCACTGCGACTGGTTTTAGTCAGGGCAGCTCCCAGCTACACGGCAGGCAGAGCAAGCAAATTCAATTAAAATAGCTCTGAGGCAAAAAGGAGATGAGTGTATGAGGAAACTATAAATGGGAATTTAAATGGGTGCTACAAGAGCATGACCAGCCCACATCACAACCCCGTCTTTCCCTCTTTCATACCCATGTTTTTCTCTAACAATGAAGAATATTTTTAAATAGGTTGCTCCATTTCACAACTTTGTCTTATCTCAGCATGCAGTCAGCAGACACAGAAGAGCTGGGTTTTCACCAATCCTACCACACCAATCCTTCCCTGTTGAGGAGAACTTTCAAAACACATGGTCTGGACTATTCCCTTTTCCCAAGATGATTTTTTGTCCCCCTCCACATAGAGAAGGCCCACAGAACACCCTTTGTGCACAATGTCAGGCTGAGCACAGGCAGGGCATGAGCTGCCATCAGCCTCTGAGTGAAGAGGAGAGGAATAGTAGGGCACAGCCCCCACAGCTCCAGGGCTGCTCTGCCAGAAACTTCAGAAATTAGCCTGAAAGTTTTTCAGGCCAGCAGAAACATTGCCAATATTCACAGATTCACAGGATTGGCCACAGAATTTGTTTCCCCCCTTGCTTTAAATCGTTGCAAGACACTGCTCCACATGTGGTCAAGGGTAGTATAATATTTTCTTGGGCTCACAGCTCAGGATGGGAGTAGTTTCAGGCCTATTCTCTAGAGCTTGTTTTAATCTAGAGTCCTAGAGAAGAACATCACCCATGAACTGTGCAGCCTCCCCAAGAGCCTTGTCTTCTGTACTAGGGCTCATCCATGCCTTGTTTTGCAATTACTTAATGCAATTCCTTCCCTTCATCATTGCTTGTGGCACCACTTTTATTTCCCAGCTGCAAAAACTATCTAGATAAGGGAGAATCAAACCCTTTTTAGTCTCACCAGATATCAGACAGTCCTACATCATACAGAAGAGCAGCAGGAATAAAATTAACATTTTATATTCTGAGAGATCTCTGTGTCACTCAATGAGAGTCTCTCTTATTTTTTAATATTTAAATCAACTGCATATGTGTTTGCATAACATCTACCCTAGATCCTAACAAAAATTTGTTTTCAATGGCTCTCTGTTGCTATAATAGCTGTGATGTGCAGCTACATCCTTCTGCACCAGCACTGGATCAGATGCCAGGACTCATCCAAATTACCAATTCAGTTCTGTTTCTGTGACTCTGCCACAAGTTTAAAAAAAAAAAAAAAAAAGTCATCAAAGCAATGTTCAAGTAATGCACGTTACACGAGTTCGACCTCAAAGTTTTACTCGTCAGAGCTAACTAAAAACAGGCATTTTCTGAATTGATGTAAGTAAAACAAAGCTGTTTGTGGTTGTTGTTTTGCTGGGGTTTTTTTCCCTTTTTTTCTTTTCTTAGCATCAAAGTAATGCGTCTTCAAGCACAAATATTTTATTTTCTCAAAACATGGCCAAACTTTTGTTGAGGTTTACATGATAGCCTTAATAATCAGAAAACTAATGAACTTGGGATGAAGACAGACCTCAGAGGACAATTAATAAAATCTTTTCTGTCCTTAGTACCATCTACTACTAGGGCCACCTTCTTTTTAAGAGAGATAAAATATTTTTCTCTTGTATTTTCTTTTTTTTCCCCTCACACCCAATTTATTTCACAGTTTTAGTGATCCCTTTCAGATGTCAGTATAAAAACAACAAATTTTTTCCCATTAATACACATAAAGCCACTTTATTAAGCCTTCTCTTGTCACATCTCAGAATTCCAGGCAGTGAAAGGAGCTAAAGCACACTATAATCTCTACACATCAGCAACAGGTAACCCTTGCTTTAGACAACAAGGATTAAGACTAGAAACAGTACTAAAGTAAAATTATTTTGAAACTAAACCCCTTTTTCACAGTGAATCCCAGCAATTTCACATTTCTTACATGTAATTATGTTTATGTTGTGTCTAGAGCAAGTGAAACTTGGCAGGAGTGCAACACTCAGCAGACAGATATGGCAGCAGGAGAAAAGATAGCAACTCTAAAAATAAAGGCTTCAACAGTATCACAAGCAGGAGCCAAAATTCAGAAGAAATATGTATTCACTATCAGTGAGGTTAAAGAACTGTTGGAAACCCGTGCAGCAGAACAGTCCACTCAGCCTCTGAAAGATAATTTTACCTTTTCTTTAAGCAAAATGGATGGGACAACCTGGACTTCTCCTCTTACATCAATAATGCTGAGTAATGCAAACAGACTGAGAAGCTTCAGAGGAATCATTAGGGCCAATCCTTACAATTAAAATATTGACAAATCTAATAGGAGCACAGTTTTATAGGTAAAATTACCTACCAGAATACATTAGCATTATAGAAGTCAATACTTTAAAATGGCAGAATTAAGTTGCATTCTACTTATTCTACTCTGCAGCATGTTCAATCTTCCTCTTTCTTCTTCTTTTTTTTTGGAGGGGTGGCAGGAGGGAACTGCTACCTTATCCAGTGGAAAAGGTAAAGAGTATTTAAGGAACTGAGTCATGAAGACAGAGTTATCAATTTCCTCACTTGCTTTCCTGTGGTGCTTAACACTGATAAACGAGCACAGCAAGAATAGCCATCAATACTGATAATTGCCACCTTTCCAGACACATTTTCTACACAGGGGACTGAGCCACACACATGAATGTCAAAAGCATCCATCAGTTTGGGATGCCCAACTGGTGCCACCCAGGCAAGATCATTTACACCACGTGGTGTCTTCCAGCACAATACCAATACTTTTCAGCTGCAGCTCATCATTTTTGTATTGAAATTCTCAAATCACAGCTCAAACCTCAGAAAAAGGAAAATTCAGATAATTGACATAGCCTCACTAGGGAACTTCAGTGTAGTGGACAGGACTGAATGGATCAGTCCAGGCTAGCCTGCTACTTCATCACCCTCATGGCCTTGTCCTATTATCACAGCCCTTCTGCAAAATATAAACAGGGTCAGCTTCTGAGCCCACCACTAAACAAGTCCTACCTAGGACAAAGCAAAGAGATCACTGTCTAGTCCCCTCCCCTGACTTGTTACTGTCCTGCTTCCTTCTTTTCCCCCACTTTCTGATCTTCATCACTCTCTCTACTCTGAGGCTTCCCTTCCATCCAGGCCTAGTCTTACCAACTTGAACTCAAATCCTCATTGAACATAAACTTTTTGTGTAGCACTTCACTCAGTAAGGCCTTGCCAAAAAGCCATGCAGCCTGCCAAGCTTTCAGGCTTTGCCTAAAAGCACAAGAACAACAGAACTTTTGAGAAAGAACAGAAAAAAATCCTAATATAGGTAAAACAATATATTATCCTTTCATTTCTGAAAACAAGGTTAAGATCATTTTGGCTTGGTAAAAAAACCAAATTCCTTCTCTTCCCCTCCAGGTGAGGCATAAAAGAGTTAGCTGAAGCATTACAAATCAGTAACTATGGGTTGAAAAACACTTTCCATGAGAAATACCTGACTAGCAGTCTGATAAAAACCAAAAGAGTTAAAAAAGCATAGGATTTTAATTGAATCATCAAGTAATTATGATTGGAAGAGGTCTCAAAATCATCAAGTCCTATCTCCTTGCTGAAAGCAAGGTTAACTTCAAAGTTAGATCAGACTGCTCAAGCATTTGTTCTGTCAAGCTCTGAATACCTTCAAGGATGAAGACTGAATATTCCCTGGGCAACGTGTGCTGATATTTGATCATCTTTACCATGAAATTTGTTTTTTACACCTAGCAGAAAATCCTGCTGCTGCTGTACACTTCCAGCATGAGGCTGATCCACCTTATTTATAAAAAATTCTTAAGATTCCCCTTTGATTAATTTCTTCTCTGGGATATATAAAGTCACGCTTTCCACCTCTCTTGGTCCTTCATTTTATTCTTCAGCCTCCTTGCTATATAGATAACCTTCATTCTGAAAATGAAAGCCTTTCTTCCATGGGAACAAACTGGGCACAGGACTCCAGATATAACCTGTCTTTGGCTGACTAGAGGGGACTTCTCTTGACATTCCATCTGTGCTCTTTTTTAACCATGGACATGGTTTAGTGGAAGACTTGGCAGTGTTACTTTTATGGCTGGACTTAATAATCTAAAAGTTTAGATTATTAAACCAACCTAAATGATTTTATGGTCTGTGATCCTGTTGTTGTCCATCACCGCTGACTTATGTTCAGCTTGTCCACCAAAAGGACTTACAGGTCCTTTCCTGCAGTCCTCTTACTGAGGCAGCCATCCCCCAGCCAGTGCTTAATCCCTCCTAGGTGCAGCTCTCTGCATTTTTCTTTGCTGAGCTTCACAGGGCTCCCTCTCGGAACCACTAGTGCAGTTTTCTGTGGCTCTCCCTAACTCCTAAAAACTTCAGTCCTTTGCATGGCATATAATGGTGAATGGGAATCACTTCCACTCACCAAGGGAAAAGTCTTTGGAGCATAAAGTCACCTGGCAGGACTGCCCATCGAGACCTGGATGCTAGCACACCTCTTAACAGCTGGTGTCCAAGCCCAGGATTGAGACACTCCTGCTCACTCAGTGCCCACTGCTCTCACAGGCAGCCCCACTAATGCAGGGCAAACTCTGCAAGTTCATGAAGCCTTCATTAGAAAAGATCCCCCAAACCACTTCCCACAGAAGGAACAGGGTATGTTCCTTCCATCATCACTTCTGGAAATACTAACTACCCTCATCTGAAGGCAGACAAAAAATCAACACAAACTAGGGAGTACTAAACCAGATGTGCAACAAGAAGAAATGATGGATCTTTTGGGGAACAAGATGAAGGATGTAGAATTGACAGGTTTCTTTTTCCCCTCTCTGACAAAAGCATGAAGCTGATGGATGATTCTTTTTTTTTAAGGAACATATTGTTAAAAACGTTGGCAACATATTAGCAGCCTCTAGGGTATACTTAATCAATTAAAATGTCTGTCTCTGAAAGAATCAAATTAATATTAGACACAAAAGTTGAAGAAAAAGCAGAAAGCTGGAGAAAGGAATAGGTTTAGCTGATTCATCCCTCTGAGATTCTTGTTTAATTACACTTTGCCCACAATGGAGAACGAATTGTTTCTCAAGTGTAAAGTTCATGAAGGTAAATCCATCCATCCCCACTGCAGCAATGCACTGATGGTACTGATGGTAGGATGCTGTGTTCCTACAATATTTAATTGACCCAATAAGTGATGTGAGTGGCTTCTCCCAAGGTCTAGTGTATGGCCCCACACCAAACAGTTGATGGTGATCTCAGCTGGGGTGTAATCACCTCCCACACCAGTGGCATTGCTGTTTTGCTGCTTGTCTGACAAAATAACAGTGTCCCTGCTGTGGCCAGCTTTGCTTCCTCATCATCCTCTGCCCCTTCCCAAACTACTAAAGCCCCATGTGCTATATTCCTAGAGGGTTGTGGTGTGATGGCATTTGGTATCTTGCCCTCTGCTAGAATGCTGTGAGGAGGGCTGCTACAACAGCAGATGAACTTCACTATTTGTACTTGACACACGTTTCTACTGTGGAACAAAAATAAAAAGAAAAGTTGCTGTTTGCTAGCAGTTCAGCTCCACTTGTGGTTACTGGATTTGATGTCAGGGTCAAAAACTAGATGTGAAAAACACAGATCTGATGCTCTCTGTAGGAAACCAGTTTCTCATCTGTCCCAAGCTGGCACAGCTCCACATTGGCAGTTTGGCTCCCAGTGTAAATGGGCTATAAACATGGTCTTTGCTTTATCTGCGAGGCTTGGGATATCTTAAATTTGACAGTCACTGAATAAAACCTTACTCTGAAGTTTAGAGGCAAATTATTGAACTGACTTGGTAAATTACACTTCATTAGCTGTAGGAACATTACAATTTCAGCCTTTGTTATTTGAGCCTTCAATTTGATTTTGTCAAGACTCTTTCACTGCACAATTTTCTAAAGCAAATTATTCTGAAAGGTTGTGTAAATGGCATAAAGAGCAGCAATAGAGCAATGACTTTCTAAGCAATAGCCAGAGGTGGTGGGAATTAATTTTTTTTTAAATAGCGAAACCAAAATTTTCTAAGGCTTCTCAGATCAAGAGTCCTCAATGACTTCCTATTCTCAACCCAAAGGTGTAAACCCTAAGGAGCATGGCAATGTGAGAGCTTTGCACTCCTGTTTGTGAGGCAGTGAGCTGTGATTTGATATGCATCACAGCAAAAGAATTGCCAGTTGCCAGCAGAAAAGGAAAAGAACTGGAAAACAAAGTTTGAATTACTTTTGTAATTCATCAGCTAGGTATTAAGGCAAAGAAAAGAAGAATGACTGATTCAAAGCCTGTAAGGAATTACTAGGTTTAAATTTACCTCTGGAGAGAATGAAATCACATCTGGAGTTTATTAACTTTTTCCACAGAAGCAGAGCATATTCACTTGTGAAATCTTAAACAGCAAGAAATGATAGACATGTAAAATAAAATTTAAAAAAAAACAGATTCCAATAAAAGATTTTGAAAATAACAGCTTTAGGCATCATAAAGACTGTGGTCCTACAAAAGTTATTTAAAAAAAAAAATTAATGCAGTTTATTCACTTCCTAATATTATTCTGCATATTCTCATATATGATCAGGTTTTGTTTTCTGCTGTACTTGAGAAGAGCAGCCCCATGACATTTTTAAGCTGCAGGTACTAAAACTGGTTGATGAACTTCAAGACCATGCTCTGAGCACAGCCTTGGCTTGGGAAGTTTTCAGGAACAAGACAAGAAATGCAACCACTGAATTAACAAGTGATATTTTGGATCACATTGCTTATTACCAAAGATTAAAAAGATTTGCATTTGCTTTTGGGTGGCTTCAGAGAATAATTCAAAGAACCAGGCTCAGGTTTCAAAATCACTATGCTTAGTGAACCTCATCCAAGAGCTCTATGCCACTGAAATCATATGTGACATCAGAGAAGGTGCTGAAGCTCCATCCCTGTGAGCACCACTCACAGAACATGCCACACCAAAGCCCTTCAGCACCCCAAATCCCTCCTGCTTCAGACTGCTGGCATTGCTGTGCTTGGGCACTACTGGAACACAATGCCAAGGACACAGGGGCTGTACCCAGATGCTGGCTCACATTAGTTACAAATATCCTACAGAACCTGAGACAAGGTTTCCCATTCCTGGACCTGCAATGCAAGCGAATGAAATCTGTGTTGAGGTGAAGCATACTCTCAAAAAAGCCAACCCAAATCTCAGAAACCTACCAAGGGTTTATTTGTCCTGGTTGATCTACACTTACTCCTTCCATCACTAGCACTAGCAGCAGAATGAGGCATTTAGGTAGAATAAAAAATAACAATAAAAATGAAAACCAAGTCTGAAAACCTTTGCTGTCACTTCTTGGGGAGGGAGTGGAGCAGGGGGAACCCCTAAACCTTAATTTCCCACTCTAGTTTGAAATTGGTATGAAAATGAAGCAAAATAAAGCCCTGCCCAATGATGGAAATTTATCTCTGCAAATGCCAGCACACGAGGCTCCCACCTACTTCAGGATGCCCTGGAACAACCCACAGCTGGATTTGACCTCAGCTTGGTCTGACCTCATCAAACAAGGACCCCTTCCATTTTTTCCAACATGTGTTTCTCACAAGTATCGTGGCTGAACACCAGTGGAACATTTTGGCCACAGCGGACAAGAGGCATCAGATGAAGCCATGAAATCATGGAAAATCCAGAGTATTTAAGGAAGGCAATGTTTGTGATTTACAGAGACATCATTGCTGTATTTGGAGCACAGGAGGTTTGTACAGCCACAGCCCAGGCACCTGCTCTCTGCACAGACCCCCGTGCTGCTATGCCCCATTCTAAAGCAGCTGCTGGATAAACAAAGGGAAGCATCCACAGCATGCAGCCCCAAGGGCTGCCATGCCCTCACAGATATTTCATCTGTGGCTCCTGCCACCAGAGAATGTCTCTGATTCACAGCAGGGAGGCCTCTCTGAGCAGCCAAAACCCTCCCATCAGGTCTTCAGTACTAACTGAGAGGAGGAAAAGTGTAATTTTAAAGTAGCATAGCCTAGAAATTTAATCCAAGCCTTCTGAGCAGGGTTCAATTCTCCAGGAGGCTGGAGAATTATTTCACCTTGCCAAAATCATCCTTGTTCTCCTGAGTGCTTCCTAACCCACTAAGTGTGTAAAGTATTCTAGTCTTGTAAACACGACAGAGTTCTCTATCAAAAACAAAACCACAGCCCATGCCTTCCTCCTCCCAAAAAAACCAAAGAAACAAACAAATCAAAACAAACCTAAACCCAACCTGCTAAAGAGCTCTGCCATTACTGAAAACAGAGATAACCCAACCCTACTCATCAGTGGCACCCTGGCTGTGAAAAACTCAAAGCTCTCTGAATTTTTACACTATAAGGATAAAGGTTATAAGCTCAAGGTGATCCCTTTAGACATTTTATTCTCATTCCTCTTAGTGTGTTTTGTAAAAACGCCACGTGTATTGTACAGGGCAAAAAGTCAGTCCAGAAAATTCTACATGCAAGATGTGAATAAACCAGATCTGTATCTAAGTCATTATAGTGTTATATAGAGGGTAAAAACATTTGCATACAAGGACATAATGTATTTCTACAAAGTACTTGCAGGAACTTGCAGTAACCAGCTGGCCAGCAGCAGGGCTGTTTCAAACTTGCCTTAGGTTTTCAGCAATAGTCACATTCCTACATTGTGAATTTGAGAGACGCAAACTTGAGAAACAAAAATTATTCACCTCTTAAAACGAACCACAGAAAAAGACCTGCACATAGTTCTCATTAGTGCTTTTAAAGTACATGCCTCACATCTCACAATCAATTTTATCTTACACTCTCACTTCCCTTTCCAAAATTCCCAATACCAGGGATGGAACATGTATTAATATCACAGAAAATACCATTGCAACACACTTTCTTTGGAGAAAAAGTAAAATTAAGAAAGCATGTTTAACTTCTTCCCAAAGGATCAAGAGTGTCAGGCAGCAAAAACTGCTCACCAGAGCTGAGGTTTTTGAGGATCTGCACCAAACCTGCAGGAATGTGAGAGCCTTTCCTGTAGCCAGATGGCTGTCAAAGAGCATTGGATTACTTACTCAGCCAAATCACAGGAGCAACCAATTTTGAGGTGATTTCTTTGATTTTAAATCCTGATTGTCACTCGAAACAATCTCCCTTAACATCATACTGGTACCGCTGTAAGAGATTTTATTAGGATTGGTGTTCCCATTAGACAGAAAAAACTGCAATCAAACCCTCCAGTTTTGCCTGCACTTTGCCAGGACACATTCTGAACCCAAGACTGAACCAGAACCTCTACCCACCCCGACTGACAAAACAAAGTTTCACAACAAAAGTAGGAAGTAGAGAAAAGTCTCCATCTGCGCTGACCCATGGATACTTTTCCTCCACTTGTATGCAATAATACATCCACATATACACAGCCAGGGCACAGTATTGGAGAATATGGCATGTTTTATTAGTTCTTAATGTTTTACTATCTGTCCATGCCAAGATAACCACAGACCCTATCTCATCAAATCTGTAACGAGCCAAATTATTCTCTACTACTGTAAATCAGTGAAGGTCCATTGATCTCATTACAGGAGAGCAATTTACACTTGCAAAGAGGGTGGGGGAATACTTCTAAATGAGGAAAGAGAACAAACTCCTTAATCATGGGAAACCTGATTCAGGAACAAAATGCACACAGAGAAAAAAAGCCTTTTTTTTTTTTTTTTTTTTCAGTGACATTACCATTCATTGAAAAGCTATGATGAGTTCTTATCTCATTGTGGTGCCCCGTGGTAACNAAAAAGCCTTTTTTTTTTTTTTTTTTCAGCTAAAGAGCTATGTTTATACCAAATATTCACTCAAGAGTTAAATACTTTTAGAACAACTTACTGAGCTTCAGAGACTTCGAGGACTCTCTGCAGTGTTTGCAGAGTTGAATAAAAGCAGTTTCCTTCCCCTGCAAAGCCACCAATGCCTGGGACTCACTTGGCATTCCTAAAGCATTCCTCCCTCCATCCTTTAGCAATGATAGCCAGGGCCACTGACCACTAGCCACCCTATTCACCCTCTCCTCTGCAGCCACCACGGGTGACACTGCCAAATGCAATGCAGAAACCTGAGCAGCACCTCTGCTAAAGTAATTGCCAAAGCATCTGGTGAACTCTGTGCACATGTTTTATAAATTTAAGGCAGGGGGAAGGATTCATGAGCAAATAAGATACCCTGATCTCCCTGCCATGCACTGCCTTATAAAAACTTCTGAAAAAAAGAAAGAGGGAATACTTTTAAAATCAAAATATCAGTGGACTTTTACTCTATGAACTGATGATTTGTTTATATTTCCTCTTGGAATGTAATAATATATGTCTTGCTACAATGTAAGCTAGGTGGGAAAACACATTTCAACATGTACTTACAGAAACTGCTTACAAGTGAACAAATAGATAGGTCAGAAAATTACTTATTTTTGCATTGTGTATTAATAGTTTTCAAGCATATGAATCTAAAAGTATCATTTTTAAAATAGTATAACAAGGAACTATTCCTATTAAACTTGATTATTTAGTATACACAAACTTGCATGGAAACTTCCAAACCAGCTTGATAGAAGTCACTTAACTCTGGTACACAGCATGAAGTTGAAGGACAAAAGAACAAACCAAAATGGCTTCAACAGGTATAATGCAGTTTATTTGGTGGAAGTAACATCTCGCATACAATATTTAAAAAAAAAAAAAAGCTTATACAGCTGCTTTTGATTCCATATGCAGCTCAGAAAAAGGCTGAGAAGATACTGAAGGAAAACAACATGGGGGAATGTCTTCCAATGGCCCTCTAAAATAGTTGTCATTAAGAAAAAAAATATTTCTCTGCTGGGCAAGAAGCCACATACATCACCCAGGATCCTAAGGATCTCTGAGGATAGGATACTTGTAAAACCAACAGTACATTTTGGGGGATTTCTTGGGTTTTGTTTGTTTTGGGGTTTGTTTTTAATGATTTGTGCTGGTATAGTGTTTTTCCATCAAGTGCTGTTGCTGTAACCAATGTGTTGTGTTGAATTGGTAACTTCTGAGATCCACAAAAGGAAACAGGATGTCTCTCAGCTTGATACCAGGTAAAACCTACCCTAAAGGGAGAGAAATTTACCTCTCACAAAGCTCTAGGAAAAAAAAAAAATCGTTATCATCATGACTGGACTCAAAGAACACCATCCCAGCTGGAGAAGGCATATGGAACAAACTGCAAAGTCTGTGCAGAAAAAGTCTCTCTCTCTGCCATATAGAAGAAAGGGTAATAGATCTCTCCATATAAAAGCCCAACCTCCTGCTGGTGGAAGTAAGGATGTTTGGATTTGATTAATAACTGCAAAATGCTTTTCTCTCCTTTACAAGAGCCTGTTAATGGTATATTACTTTCATTATCAGGAGGAGGTATGTCATTGTAGGAAGGAACAGCAGTTGCATCCCTCCCAAATGCTGCTTCAAGGCATCTATTGCAGCTGAGGCATAGGACTGGAGCCAGAGCTGGTTCCTGGGATGCAGCAGGGCAGGCAGGAGAAGCCCATGGAGACCCAGCAGGCCCATAATTAGCAATCACTGCTTTTCTCTTAGTGTCACCACAAAAGGGAGCCTTAAGAAAGATAAAAAGCTCACAACAGCCATTTATGAATTTGAGGTGCTGGTCTGAAAACTTGACAGCTAATAAAAGTCCTTTTCTGGCTATATTTTGTACAGGAACCAAGGGTAAAGGGGAACCCACAAAAAGGCAGCAGGCAAGAAAAAATGTTTAATATGTAAAAGGAAGACTAAAACTTAGAAGATAAGAGGGCTACTCTGTATTTTATCAATTGTCAATCTGGAAGAAACGTCCAAGTGAAAGCTGAGGTACTGCAGGGAGAGAGAGAAAAGGAACTGAACCATAAATATGAGATGGTGATGGCAGAAAGATTTGAGAGAAGGATGCTCTCCTGCTGGACTGGCAGAGCTCCAAGCTAAAACCATGACACCAGAGGAGGAGAGAATTAATTTATGCTGAAGAGTCAAAGTGGTTGGGCACTATCTGCCACACGCACTCTGCAGGACATTTGTGTTATTCCGCTCAGTGGTGACATTAAAACCTGGGCTATCTCCAGGCTGCCATTTAACCATGGTTAGAAAGAAAATCTCCAGAAGGTAAAATCTCATAGCGTAGGAGCAAGCAGCAGCACATCCTGGGGAAGTGCAAGGGAAGGATGTTTTCACCAGCAGTAGTGATATACATTAATTCAATCCACAAGTAGATCTGTATGTTGCTGGCCAAAACACAATTCCTAGTTCAAAACATAGTACCCCATGATGGATGGAAGAAGTGTTTATCTAACATGCTGTATGTCCAAAATGAAAAATAGTTAAGCTACTGGAATTCAGTGTATTCCTATTCAAAAGTTCAGAGGATTTGATATAACAATAAAAAAAAAAATTACAGAATAACTGTGATAAGCCAGAAAAGTACTGATTCATTTGTGCCTGACATAAGAACAAATCTAACTGCATTAAAATGAAATAATTAAAGTTTCTTACAGTAAATATGAACATTTGGAAAATACACATCAGTAACTAAAATGTTAACTTTATTGCAATGATTTTTTTCTCCCCATGAGACACCATGTACATATCTAAGGTTGGCATCAGTCATCAATTATGGGCAGGGAACATTCTGTAGAGGTTAAAAAACAAAAGCTGTCTTTGGTGACCACTCCAGATAGCAACAGCAAGCCAAATGGCTCCACTTCTGGGACACTTCCAAATCAGTTCTCAGCCTATAACCATAAGAAAATGCAAGGCTTTTAAAGGGAAACTCATTTTTCAAAACTTTAATGCAGTTCAAAAGATTTGTCCTGGTAAGTGATCCAAACAGAAACAAGCTTTCCAATGCTGCTCCTGGGGTCCTGTGCCTTGTGTTTCCATTCTGATCCCAGTCAGAAACTTTCAGTGGGTCTGCAGCACTTTGCTTCAGCTTTAGGAGAGCCACAAAAACCAGAGCAGGAGGGAAATGAAAAGAGCTGGAAAATGCGAACATAGCATTTAAATTAGGAAAAGTGGGATACAGGGGAAGAACGGGAAACCATCCAGCCACTCGTGAGTCTGTGCAAAGAGAGTCACCAGCCTTGGCAGCACAGCACCCCGTGCAGCTGCCCAGGGCCAGCAAAGGTGTGGTACAGTGGAATGAGGTTGGCAGTGAGGTGGGATCCAAGTGACACAGGGCTGAGACGATGGGCAGAGCCCTGCCAGAGCCAGGAGAACTTGGTGCTTCCAAGTTCTGGGCACCTGGGCTTCCCACAGCATGACAGGAGGGCATGGAAGGACAGCAAGAGCTGGACACTGTGGGGAGCATCCAAGCACATCAGCAAGTGGAGGTCAGGAGCACTAAATCATGAAGCAAGGGGAAGATCCAAAGTTCAGACATCTGTATGCAGTGAGGAGGGAAAAGCACATCTGAGTGTTGTAGCAAAACAATAGGTCAGGCAAAACCACAGCAAGACTTCAAGGGGAAACCCCAACAAGGAGTTACAGGTGTGCTTTGGGAGGAGGCACTGCATTTGTCAAAAAAAGGTTCCCAATTTCTGTCTCATTATCTCCTTTTTCTAATGGAAAGAATTTATTAGCAGCAATATTTTTACAAGACAGCTTGGGACATAATCAGAGAATCATAGAATGGTTTGGGTTGGAAGGGATCTTAAAGATCATCTACTTCCAATCCTGCCTGCCATGGGAAGGGACACCTTCCACTAGACTAGGTTGCTCAAAATTTTACCCAACCTGGCCTTGAACACTTTCAGGGATGGGCCATCAATGGCTTCTCTGGGCAACCTCTTCCAGTGCTTCAACATTTTCACTGTAAAGAATTTCTTCCTACTAATCCAACAACTATAAAGTCACTTAAACTCAAGCATGTAAGAGGGCCTTTTGGCATTGACACCACTCACATACTCTTTCTTAAACAAATGTGGAATATGTGCATGAACACTGCCTAATTTAATTGCTTGATGGCCTCTGCACCTTCTGCTTCACTTTCAGACTGCAACTCCTCTCAATGTACACACCCTTCTCTCACCTACCTCCTTGCCAGCAGGCTTCAAGCAACAGGGCTTTTCCCACTTTTATTTTTGTAAGNCTTGAACACTTTCAGGGATGGGCCATCAATGGCTTCTCTGGGCAACCTCTTCCAGTGCTTCAACATTTTCACTGTAAAGAATTTCTTCCTACTAATCCAACAACTATAAAGTCACTTAAACTCAAGCATGTAAGAGGGCCTTTTGGCATTGACACCACTCACATACTCTTTCTTAAACAAATGTGGAATATGTGCATGAACACTGCCTAATTTAATTGCTTGATGGCCTCTGCACCTTCTGCTTCACTTTCAGACTGCAACTCCTCTCAATGTACACACCCTTCTCTCACCATTATCCTTGCCAGCAGGCTTCAAGCAACAGGGCTTTTCCCACTTTTATTTTTGTAAGCTGGAAATGTTGCAGCAAGCCATTCAGAGTAGTACCAGTGTAACATCAGCAACACTAAATTTTACATGCAAAGCAATTGAATTCCTGCTGCAACACATGTAGGAAGTTATCAAACAGGCTTATCTGAAATGAAGTGCAGCCATAGATTTTTCAAGGCACATTTTCTTTGTAAAAAAGTTAAAGGACTATTTTCTCTCATCAATAAAATAGGTTTTTTTCCTCCCACCTCCATCCAGAAAAAAGAAATAGTAGTGTATTTCATAATGGGTGTCAAAATTCTCATTTCCAAATATCCCATAAGTGATGGTTTATTTTCTATTAAAACATAAACACATTGAAATACAGCAGGTAACATAAGCCCAACCAGGAAAGTTACCACTCCTGTGCAGTCTAGCATTGATTAGCTCCTGTGAGCTCTATAAATACACTTTGGTGACAATACCACCTGAAATATCTCACTTGGTGGCATCATCATTTATCAATACTGAATTTTTCCTGCTCTGATTGAGCTATTTTGATGTAATGACAAAATTGTTCTTGAAATATTCAGAACTCTGATTATTGCACTTTTCTGAGGAGCATACTTTTTTTTATTATTATTATTTCTCCTAGTACTGATAACATTTACATTTTCCTTTGGAAGAAAAAGATTTGTCTTCATAGCTTCTCTTTGTATTTTGCTTTATTTTATCTTTTTCAACACTGAGCACAGCAAGGAAGAAATATTTGCATGCTAATGAAAATCAAAGCGTGAAAGTCATTAAATCAAACAAAAAGTAAAATCACCTCTGGAATTAATAAAACTACTTTTCTCCTTTCACAACATTAATTCAGCACTTTCTTTTACACACCAGATGACTAGTTGTCAACTCTTCCCTTAACCCAAATTATCAAGAGAAACGAACTTTCATTAATTCAACATTGTATTGTGCATTCTTAAAAAAAAATAAATATAATTTTGGCTATTTTTGGTATGCAAGGACACATAAGTTTTAATAGACAAATTTAGAACACAATTTTTCTAGGATCAAAAACTTTTAGGTATGTGTTGCACCCTTATAACTTCAGAGCAAAGCAGAAATTTGAGAAGGATAAAACCATTACAAATGTTATTGCATATTCCAGTTCAATCTAGCTTTATATTGCTATTTACACAGCAATCAGCTCCCAGATAACTCCAATTAACCTCATGCCTATTTTTTGATGGAGAATAGCTGCAAACCTGCTTGGGCTTCGAGCAAAAGGGCCTTAGTGCAAGGGCAGGCAGTCTGGCATAGCAAACTAATAAAACCCAGCTTGCTTGTAACCTGCAAACTGCACTGCTGGCAGAGCAGCAACTTCTGGCCATTGCATTACAAAGTCTCATTTTAGAAGAAACTCTTCTTGGGTTTTGTAACCAAATAAACCTCGAATGATTTTAATGATGTGTATTCGGGTTTAATAATGCCATTTAAAACTATATATAAAGTTGTGTAACTTCTACCTTCAGACCAGGCAATTTCATTACTTTCCCCTATAAAAAGTGGCTTTAATAACTAAGCTTTTAAATTGTTTTCCCCATAATAAATAAATGACGTTAAAAGGCACTTGTCAGCACTGAAGATCTGGATCCAGTCCCAGAGTAGACATTAAGGACATAGATTAGATCAAGCCAACAAAACACTTAAAGCAAAGGTTTTCTCTATTAGCTGTAGCAATTTTTAAATGAGATACAGTAATATGATTTTAATGCCAGGTGAATGAGTTCAGACAAAGAAGAAATGACGTCAGCAATAACAGGCAAATTTGTACCAATTTCATGTCTACAAATTAGAGCAAGCTTTCTTTCAGGAATGATTTACATCTCTCTCAGCACAGAAGAAACAAAAAGCAAGACACTTCACAACATCAAGCTCACAAGAACAGAGCTACAATACAATGATGTTTGCTATTATTTCTTATGGGCACATTAAGGAGGAGGATTATAGCATCTCTTTCCCAACTAAAAAGAAAATTTAATGATAAAAGCAATGGTTTAGGTCATGAGACCAATCCCTCAATCGCAGGACAGCAAAGTTGCCTTCCTTATTTCTCTTCCTTCAGTTTAAAAGAATGTCCTTTTAGCACCACATTTCTGGCTCATAAATTTCCAATGTCACATGCTACCATGGCACAAACCCAAGAGGTTGTGCAGCTACCAAAGACATCAAACCCCAGCAGAGCAAGAAAGAAGTTCAAGTCAGGTAACCAAAACCAATGCAAAACTGTAGGTGCTAGCTGGGTCCAGCTCCCAGGCCAGCAGGCTCAAGTTTGTGTGGAGAAAAGGGAAAAGAGATGAAAGTGAGAGAGGTGAACATGAGGTGAACATACTGTGACACAGGTGCTGTGCCCACCATGCTGAGGAACATTAACAGCCAGGACCTGATCACACCACAGTCTGAAATGCTTACTGCAGAATGGTTTCTGTTGGAAAAGACCTCCAAGACCACTGAATCCAACTGTTAACCTACACTGCCAAATCCAGTGCTAAACCACATCCTTAAATTCCACATCTACACACCTTAAAAATACCTCTGGTCTTAATTAATTAGACTCTTAGTCTAATTAATTGATGTATTAGTGCATTCTGTCTCTCAAAATACACTACCTAACACATCAGTTAGTTGATGTCAACTGACTGTCCTTACTATTTACTTACACAGTGCACTGCCTATTTGTTACCTCTACCTTAAAAAAGAACAGGTAGGCAACAAATTATTTTATTCCATATTTTTACTAGGAGATACCAAATCTAAAATAGTTAAATTGTCTTAATAGTCAAATGCTTTCTCCTCCTCCTCCCAACCCTTTTATTTATAGCTTTCTTCTTCTTTCAGGTTAAATAGGTTAGGGATAATTACATCATCTTCATGACCTGCACTACTTCAAACCATGAATTATTTCTGCTCATTTTCATTCCATCTCTGTGTTAGCATTTCACTTCTCTAAAAGTGCTACACAAATGATCAGAGAGCTCCAAACCCATTTTTCATGTACCAGAACCACCTTTCCAACCTCATGTTCTCAAGACTTTGCTTTCCTTTTCAATTCCTGTCACAAACTCTGCAACAGCTCTCCAAGTACAGCAAAGTATCTCTCTTCTAGATTACCCTCAGTTTTGCCATTCTGCAGTGCAGAGGGACTATCTGGCATTTGCTGTGTTCCTTTAGTCTCTTCTATGCTCAGCAGAGGGACTTGGTGGATGCAGCAACACAAAAGGACTCACAAGCTTCCCCTGGTGCCGCCACCACGTTGCCTGCTGCTGATGCTCATGGCTAAATCCAGCCTTTCTGAGGATTTCCCCTCCTCCATAGAGCTTTACCACACACTATCTTGGACCCAGTCAGGAAGTACTGGTGCAGCTGTGCCATGAGGCCATGTTGGGGGAAAAGGACAACCACTCTGGGACCTTCACTCCCTTGCCAGCAATAAACCATCTCCCTTGGCCATGAGAAACCACTACCATGATCCCAGCGGTGTTGGACGTGACAAGCACAGCTTGTTCACAGCTCACCTATCACAGATTCAAAGCAACAATGTGAGTGAAGTGTCCCATCCTGTTACCTGGTGGGTGACAAGAAAAGCCACCTGTAGGACCTTTGTGGTCAATTCTAGCCTCAGCTCAAAGTCCTGTGTTGGTTACCATGCAAAGGGCATTTGTGTGTGGTACAGTGTTTGAGTTGATGGCACCAAAAGAAAAAAAATATTGCCTTGCCCTTTTGATCAGCAATCTTACAAACACATTTTAAAGGTACAGCAGCCGTTTAGATTTGGCCCAGGTTTCATTATGCTCAAAGTGACAAAAGGATTTAAGGAAAACACAGGTATTTCTGACTTTTGTTTAGAAATTGAAATATAACCACAGCTTCTACATGGGTAACCAATAAATACTAAACCTACAAAATATGTAGTGATCTACAGGATTACCATAAGACCCAGAAGCCTCAAGTGACACAAACATGTTTGCTTTCATTGTCCTTCACTTCTAGAATAAATAACAAGTGAAATTAAGTAACATGGAAAATGAAAATGAATTTAACAATATGGTATTTTATATTTAAAAAAAATTCAACAGATAAAGAAATGTTGGTTTGTTTTTTTCTTTTCCTACAGAAGACAGCATTTAATAGTAAAAGAAATCCAGATGTCTACTCCAATGCCATCATCTCTTGTGAGGTTGAGAGACCATGTTTACACCTACAGGAGAAGTTTAGAGGTTGCAAAGTACACCAGTGTGTCAAAAGCCTAAAAAACCCACAAAACCCCAACGACAACAACAAAAAAAAAAGGCTACAAAGGCAACAACAGTAACTAACGATGAGCTGTCAAGAAAGTGTGTGTATGTATACATACTTAAGCCACTCCCCCCACAACTTCTGACTGCCTCCCTCAGCCAAATGAAACCAGCACAGCCCAACACTAGGAGGCTCCAGGGCTTGGCAGTGGTGCCCCATGTCCAGGAGGTTTCATCACCCACATCCCACTTCCATGGCTGTCCTCTTCAGCTCCTAATCCTTTCCCCAACACTGCAGACACGTGGGCAGCCTGGCACCCCAGCACAACAGCTCCCCATTTTCACATGGCCAAGGAACCATCTCGCCACTCCCTCCTGGCACCAGATGTTTCCCATTAACTTTGTCCGCACTCAGCTCACGAGTGTCAACTGGAAAGCCCAGACCCCAGATATTTAACAGATGAAACAACAGCAGGCTCTTTGCCAATGACTCAGGCCTGGATCCCAGCCCCTGCTCCACGCTTCTCAGGCAACTGGCGGAAAATAAGCCAAGAGCTGTCTGGGGATTCGCGTGGGGAATCTCCTCCACCTCGCCAGGGCCGGCAGCTCCGCAGCCCTCGATGTGAGCAACGCGAGGGCAACACTCCCAACCCCACCGTGCCTTTGAGTGAGGGCAGAGGTCTGCAACACCCCCATGCAGGCACGGAGGGAGGGGCTGCTGGCTTAGACCTGCAGTCACTCTCAGCCCAGTCATGTTGCCCATCTGCCTCTTTCCTCATCAGTCTCAAAGTGCTGCAAAGTGCCAGACTGCTCAGGGTGAAAGCTTGTTTAAGTGGCCCCAAATGTCCCTTTAAGGAGTGGGAAAAATCACAGCCACACAAAACCCCACTCTACTAATAAATAATCAGTTCTCAGATAGCCCAGCTTTTCCTCTCTGCGGGTTTGCTGTTGTGCCCTCTTGACCAAAATTCTAAATTCCTGATTCTTCAGTATGGAGTGTAGTAAGTAAATCTGCATTCGGTCCTAAGTATTTAAAAACTTTCT
>VZRH01002964.1:381171-405958 GCA_013397555.1 Urocynchramus pylzowi
CCAAAAAAAAAAAAAAAAAAAAAAAAAAAAAAAAAAAAAAAAAAAAAAAAAAAAAAAAAAAAAAAAAAAAAAAAACAAAAAAAACAAAAAAAACCACCCAAATCTGAGCACCTCATTCTTTCAGTCTGTTTTTCTATTTAAATTATAGGTAGTCCTTTCACAAGTGCACTCTAGACACATAGAAGGACAGCATTTGGGAGCCATGGGACAGAAACAAGAATGCAGCTGCACTGGCAGGAGTTTGAAAAAGCAGTTTCCAATGAGTAGAAATTCCCCCTTAGATTTGGGAGCAACCTCCCTGAAATTTTGGGGAAATGAGGTTGCAGTTCCTGGGAACACTGCTGCCTCAAGATGGGAAAATTTCAGCCACATGTGGGGGTGATGGGAATACCCGTACAGTAGTGAGAATTTCGTGGACCAAAGCATACAGAGGAAGAACCAGAACCACTCTCAGCTGACTTGTCTTTGGCAAGATGGAAGTGAGATGTCCCTCCAGACAAGCGGAAGACTGTTCCCAGACCAGGAGCTTTGGGTGTCATGCCTAAGTCATTAACACCAAGATTATACCTGACCCTGCCAAGCTCTGTAAATCACGCCGAGGCTGACTTATCCCCCGTGGGAGGCAGCCAGAACTGCTGCATTTAGAAAGCCTGCTGGCTACGCAGTGCCCAGCAAATCCCCCTGCTCGGCAGCAGGGAAGGCCGTCTCCCTTCCCGGAGGAGGCAAGCGACAGGGCAGGGAGGGCTGTGTCCCAAAGGCCACCGTGCAAGGCGGCGGTAGGAAGGGCTGTGGCGTCCCTTGGCTTCCAGCCAGCAGCCCCTGCTGGCTCTGGCTCCTCTGCCTGAAGTTTGCCCACAGTGCAAATAATTGCTGAGATCCATCACATGTAGTCTTAAGAGTTCAAAGGATACCCGTGGGGCAGATCTCCTTGGGAGGCGGGGCACGGTGTGCCAGCTACCAGTGGCAAAGGTTGAAGTTCCAATGGGGAAAGTTTTGTTCAGCACATGAGATAATTTTCTCAGATAAGTTATGCTTAGGTCGGCTCAGAGAGAACATCCTGCTATTGAAGAGAGTTGTGTGGCAAGCAAATTTCCTGGGTGCCTGCATTGGTGGTGGGGTTTTTTTGTTGTTTTTTTTTGGTTTGGGTTTGGGTTTTGTTGTTGTTGTTGTTTTGGGGTTTTTGTTGTTGTTGTTTTTTGGGGTTTTTTGGGGTTTTTTTTGGTGGTTTTGGTTTTTTTTTGGTTTTTGTTTGTTTTTTTTTTTTTTTTTTTCCCTGTGGATCTATGTACAGCTATTGACTTTTACAGCTTTGCAAATTGATATGCAAGAGGTGCACAGGACGAGGTGAGTGAGTTGGGACATGGCCCTGGCCGATGCATCAGCAGGAATCCAGTGATGTCAGCAGAGATACAGCTCCAGCTGGGAATGGTGAGGCCAGGCTGCCCAGCAGGAGCAGGGCTGTGAGGCAAGCAGTGAAGCTGTGAACAGGAAAGTGGCATTGTCATGCCCTACAGATTTCCACTGGTTATTGCAGAAGGGACTGAAGTGCACCCCACACTATGAGATGTTTCTTATCTCTGCTAAGGTCAAGATGGGCTCTAGGAAGGAACCACGAGTGTAGAACAAGCGTGTGCTAGGTGACAAGTGAGTGCTAGGATTGGGAAGGCTTTGCCAAGGTGGCAGCAGGTACCTGGGGCTTTAGGGGAACTGGTTTCAGGTAATTCATAAGCGATCACCCAGCCCTGGGACAAAATGGCTGAAGTGTATTTTGTTCTGCTGATGTGGAAAAAGGCCACACCACTCCCTGTTGGAGAGGCATTAATTAAAGGAACTAATGGTGAGTTCCTAAAATATCTATCAGAGTGATCAGGATGTCTGCTGAGAGAAATCTGACTTGCTGGGCTTCAAGTTGTGCCAAGCCATTGTGTTCATCAGGAAATGAGGGTGTTCTGGGGCAGGTAAAACAGAAATAAATCATGCTGACCCTCCGCTGGTGCTTTCTGCTCCTATTTCCAAAGCCACGATTCAGGAGGTGGCTTACATACATTTGTTACATCGTTACTTAATAGGATGTAACAGCTCTAAGGGGTTTTTTTGATTTTTTTTTGTTTGGTTTGTTTTTTTGTTTGGTTTTTTTTTTTTTTCTGCTTATATTGTTGTTAGTACCTTTAGCACACTGTATGCGAGTCTCTCCTTACTGAAATTACCATCCTAAGCACCCCTTTCTGAAACTCCCCTGCCAAGTATTCCCTGCAAAGTCTGCATTAGAAGAATGTTAATCTGATTTACAGTAACCTGACATGACAACTTGTGGTAATAGGTGATAAAAAGTTGAATCCTTGCGACAGAGAGGACGTTCATCTCTGACCGTGGTATGAAAGCGGGATATCCCAGGGGGCTGGCTCAGGAGAGCACAGAGCCTCTGAGCACAGGGTGATGAATGAAGGGAAGAATTTGCAGCATCACTCTAAAGAGCCATTTACACCAGAGAGCATCATTATTTCCACACATTTCAGCAGTTCCTACTGTGGGCTGGCCTCATATATCCAAACTTTTATGGGCCCTCTGTATTATTTGTGTGGCAGCGGTGGGTTTTTTCCTTTAAATGAACCCAATTAATAATGCTTCATCTGCCACTGCTTATTAACACACCTCCAGGAGATCAAGTGGTGGGACAGGGACTCGTGGCAACTGAACTTCATACTCTGAAGGAGGAGTCCAACATTTTCCTGAGGTCTGTGCTCTGAGGGTGAAGCCAGAGGTGCAGATTTGCAATTAAGTTTAGGTTCACATAAAAGTGGTAATGAATACTATAGTAATATACCATGCAGATGGTGTTCTCTTTGTAGAAATGCCTTCCTGAATAGTCTCTGCATCCCCACCATCACTGGCACATCAGCCTGCAGCAGTGGCTACTACTGGCATCCTCTGGCCCCAGGGGCATCCTGCAGACCTTCCACCATGGCACCAATCCTCACTGCTGTACCATGGCAACATGTTCCTGAAAAGTATCCTGGTGTGACAGCTCACCTGCTTACAGCAAAATTCAAGAGCACTTGTTTAAATGCTCCGTTTCCAGTAAAGGAAACTCTACACCACAGAAGCAGCTTTGTCCCTGCCTGGTCATTTTAAATTGGGGTTTGTTAGAGGGACTAGGGCAGTGTTTGTTAAAATTTGCCAGTCCCTGAGGATTGCTTTCAAATTGGAGACTATTATTACCTGAGATTAGAGCTATCCCCAGCTTTATTTTTATACCATCATCAGCACACATGATGTTCAAAGACAAAAAGACAGGAAGAGGCAGCATCCCTTCCCCAGCTAATATACGGTTTGGTGACTGAAAGAGATTTATTGAAATCAATGTGCACTTTACCATCGATTTCTTTGTGCAGCGAGGCCTCCTTTAAAGCTTGTCAGCTTTCCCTTGTAAAGCTGAAATGAGACTAACCTGATGTATCAACAGTGAGTAGCTTGAAGTGATACTTCTTTTTCTCTCTCTTTCTCTCTCTTCAGGCTTCTGAGACACCGCAAAATAACTTTTATTTAAAAATGTATTTATCACATTTACTGAAAGTGTCCAAACTGCCTAAAAAAATAAAAACTGCATGCAAAATTCAATTTAGCATTGGCAGGGGACTTGACCAGATGATCTAACTGGTCGTTTATTGCTAGCTATGACTATAATTGCATGTCCACATCATGCTGTTTAAAATTTTAAATTCAACCCACACAGTATTTTCATTCAGTGAAAGGAATTTACTTTAGCATCATTCTTTGCCCATGTCAGGAGAGCAATTTTTCACTGGTGATAAGAAAATGTCATTTTTTGTTTTAAAATTGCAAATGAAAAAGCCATTTCTATGTCTCCTGAGCTTTTATTTATTGATTTTCTCATTATTTAGTGAATAATTTCAATTAATTTTATAATAATAACAATCTGTAGCGCATATCTATTGAATTGTACAGAAAAGACTTTGAATAAACAATTGTGAATTATGATCTTGTCATAATGTCATGAAATGCTGCTTTTTCAGGCTCCATAGCTTGACCTCTTAAAAGAATAGCAAGAAATACATTATTTGCCATTTTAAGTGGACTGACAGGCATCTGTAATGAGGTGACCTGCTCAGTGGATGAAGGGAGAGCAGTGCACATTGTTTACTCTGAAACATTTCAAGGCAAGAACGGCATTTGACATTATTTCCTGTAAGACCCTCGTAAATAAGCTGTCAATATATACATTAGGTAAAAGAACAGTGAGGTGGACTAAAAACTGTCGGAATGACCACGTCCAGAGTGTTGTGGTCAATGACAGTAGGTCCAGTTGAGGACAAATCCCTAGCACACAAGGGCTCAATGTTGGGGGCCAGTACCTTGTAACCTCTTCATTAATGATTGGGATGACAGGGCAGAATAAAGCTTTGAAGATGAGACAAAATTGGGAGGAGTGGCAGATACACCAGAAGGTTGTGTGGGAATCCAGAGGGACCTTAACAGGCTGGGGAAATGGGCAGGTACGAATCTCATGTACTGCAATAAAAAGAAATCGCAAAGTGTAACTACACAGGATCAATCCAAGCACCAGTACAGGCTGGGGGTTGATCAGCTGGATCAGCCTGGAGGTTCTGATGTATGAGCAGCTGATCACCAGCCAGGGATGTGACCTTCATTGCAGCAACTGGCCCTTGCTGCTGAGATGGCCAGTGGCACCTTGGGGGCTGCATGATGAGTGTGTAGCCAACAGGTCAAAGGTGGTGATCCTTCCCCTCTGGTCAGCCACCGCTGGAGCTGGGTCCAGCTGTGGGCTCCACAGTGCAGGGAAGATACAGATGTACTGCAGAGGTCCATCTAATGGCCCTAAAGATCATTGATGCATCTGAGTTTCTGTGGTGGGAGGAGAGGCCCAGGGAGCAGGGACTTCTCAGTTTGGTGAAGAGAAAGGGCTTTTTACATATGTATGTCAATACCTGATGGGAAGGAACAAAGATGAGACAGACAGGCTCTCTTCAGTGATTCTCAGTGCCAGGACAAGAGGCAGCTGGCACAAATTAAATCACAAAGAAGTCCATCTGAACACAAAAACCCCCACCTTTTTTACAGCGATGGCACAGGTTGACCAGAGAGGTTGTGGAGTCCCCCTCCTTGAAAATATTTAAAAGCCATCTGGACAGGGCCTTGGGCAATCTGCTGTAGGTGTCCTTGCTTGAGCAGGGGGGTTGGACAAGGTGACCTCCAGAGGTCCTTTCCAACCTCAGCCATTCTGTGATTCTGTGAGTAATTCAGATACTGCACAGAGCACATTCTTCCTACTTCTCAATGAGAAAACAACAAATGGCTCCACTGCAATTCCATTTTCTGACTTTGATGAACGGAAATATGTTACGCATCATTAGCAACATGCCAGCATATTAAAACCATATTATGCTTGTAAAATAAAGAGCTTTTTTTTTTTCATCCATTGCCATCAAATTTATTTCTGAGTTAATCTGAAAAATTAAATAAATCCACATGGATCTCCCAGTTAGTGCTGCCAAGTATGTATATTCTTTAGTTTGAAAATACTTCTGTTCAAAGTTTGGGATGGAACACATACACTCCTGTGTTTCAAGTTAAAACAAATTAGATGATTTTCAATCGGAAAGCTATGTCAAAGCAAAGGAGATGGCAGTATTGCAGATTGGCCATTCTGCCTTATAATGGCTCATCAGTCCAGGCCAAAAGTGCAGTAAAACCAGAGAAACATCTGTCCTTGGTCTGGTTGACGTGAATATGCAGGAGGCATATTGTGTTTTGGACAGAACTGGTGGCTGCCTGCAAGTGTGAAGTCTGGACAATCCCAGACCACACTGAAGTGGAAGGGCATGCTGATCGTCTTTCTTTTAGATGAAATAAAAGAGGAATTAAAGTCTCATTTATTTAGTGGTAATTGAAACAAGACAAGCCACCGCCCAAGGTGCAACACAATATAGGAAGGCTGGATTGGAAGCTCAGCCATGTGGCTAGAGGGATTTAACTGGAAATTGGTTGCAAAACCAGGAAATGGGGCATTGATTCAGTTGAAGCTTTGCATTAGCTTGTGGGTGGAAAGAAGCACAAACCAAGCAGGCAACTGGACAGGCAGAGTATGTGTGTGGCCCCAGAAAGGTAGCCAAGAACAAATGACTTTTTTTCTTTCCAACCCTGAAAAGCCCAGAAAAAGATCTCACAAACAGGAAGACAGCTTCTAACTCTCTAGTCCTTCTGTGTTTCAGTGGAAAAAATATTTCTATTTTAACAAACAGATTTTCCCCAACTTGTGAAAAACAATGTCGACTTGAAGCAGCCCTAGAACTCTGTGAACTTTGGCTTCCTGCAAGGAGCAGCCTTATCTAACTGCAACACCATATAACCTACAGCATTTCAATCAGTCTTCCATAAAGCAGGCTAGAGTCCCATCCCGCTGTCAATTAGAACTCCTCTCACAAAACAGACTGAAAAGGATGTGTATTGCAGCCTTGGAGCAATACAGCTTCTCCCACAAAGTTATGAAACCTTTCTTCCTTTAGGGATAAACAGTAAAGCAACATCTAATTTGTATGAATAACCCTTTCAGCGGCTTAAATACTTCCAGTCTGACGAATTTTTAAGCCATTCTGATTTCTCTGAATGTATTACTCTTCCACACCTATTATTTTAGTGCAAACAGTGGATCATGCCACACTACTACGTTTCATATTTCCTACTGTGCTTTTTTGAAGATTTGTGATTTGATATCTTTTTCAAAATGGTAAAATATTAGCCAACTGTCTTGTAGATGGTTCTCCAGGTAAAGTTTTATATCTGATGGTCTGTGGCATGGAAAAATATTCACTTGCTGACAAAGCTGTTCAGTCTACTTATGCTTCTTGTTGAACTGAGAATTTGCAGAAATGCGTAATGGTGCATGGACTACGGTTCTTTCCGTGCCAACTCCATCTCTAAATGCAATGCCATTTGTGTACAGAGCTATCCAGATGTGTGTCACAGCTTGATTTCCTGAGGCTGTCTAGGGAAATGCTTCAAGAGAACCACTGCTCTCTACCCCAGTGACATGAAAAATCCCTTCAGGATGCTATACAGTGCCAGAGCAGCAAAGCTCCATTACATTTGCTTTTAATGTGTCCCTTTTCAGCTTGTTGAAAATACATCTTTTCTTCTGAACATGTTCATGAAGCTCACATAAAATGCTTTTTGTCATGTCTGACTAAACCTTTTTTAATTTGATGGTGGAAATTATGCTTCTGTACTTTTTGATGGCTGTTTGTAATTTGGGCTTTTTCACTGATGCAACAAAAATAGCTCTGATCTGAAGGTGAAAATTCTAGCCTGCATTTCTGTGCCAACACTCACAGAAGAAGTCTAGCAACGCAGGGGGATACAAACATATGCCTTAATCCTCTGAACGAACAGGTGTCTCATAGTTAAAGACAGATGAATACTTATTTGGAATATTATTTGGCATATCCACTATAGGCCACTGCCTCTTTCCACCCCACTGCAATGCTAAGGACTCATACCCAAAGCACAGCATGGCAGCTCCCTGTTTTTGTCTTCTCATGCACCTGGTTTTTGCCAAGGGCTGAGCTGGGAAGGGTACATAGCTCTCTGAAGTGGGAGGTAAACTTTGACATGTAGGGAGAGGGAAGGAGAAGCAGAAGGATTAGGATCCTCAGGAGTTTGGGGTGAGCCCACAGATTGAAATCATACAAATATTTGCAAGCTGCAGATTCCCTTGTTTTTGGTTGGTTTTTTTTTTTTTTCCTCTCTTGCTTTTCTTTCATTTTTGTTTTTTTTTTGACAATGTGCAGTAGTAGGGGCTTATAATTGCCTTTTTAGGCAACAGTAGTAGGGGCTTATAATTGCCTTTTGCTATACCTGGAGATAGAGCTAGATCCAAGGCAGGTGCTGTGATTTGTGGGACTTGCCCTGCTCTGCCGAGCCTGTGCTCTACCTCTTACAGTTCCTGGCCACATCTCCCACTGGGTGGCCCTCAGAGGACAGCCTCCAGCCAGATGGGCACTGCATCTGCTGACATAGGTGGGCTAGGATGGATGTGGAGAGCCAGGTCCGGCTGTAGGTAAGGCTGGGCTTGTTTAGATGTGAGCCGCCAGAAGCCTAAGAAGACATTAAGGAGAGCATGCTTGTGTAGCTGCCTTTTCACTATTTTCTTTTAAAGCTTTGGCTTTTATAGTTGAAAAAATAAAGATGACAAGTGAACTGAAAACATTCTGAGGATCAGAAAGTTTGTAAAGGTGCTTCCTGACAGCTTTTATATTACGGCTATGTCAGTCCTCAATGTCACTTACAGTTACTGTGACAGTTACTATTAAAACCATTTAGATTATTGTATGTGATTTAGCAGCATGGATCTTGGATTGATTGCAAAAGAATCATTGCACATTCTTAAGATTCATAATCTGCAGGGCATTTTACATGCAAAAATAAAAATGCTTGAAGCAGGACTGTATAATGAACCTACACGTGTTTTCAGACCATACTGTTATCCCTCATTAGACCACGGATTTCAAATTCTGGAGAGGAAGGGTTAAACTTCCTGACAGCTGCAAAAATTATCACAAGACAAGTGGTACATATATCATGAAAAAAATCCAGAAAATCAGTTCAGCCCTTCCACAGTAGTGACTGAAAGAGAGAAGATGGTAATTCCTTAGTGAGATAACGTTTGTCTTGGGTAAGTATCAACATGAAATCTGTTTTTAATCTCATTTTCAATTCCAACTAAAAGGATCAAAACTAATTATTAAAATAGGACTTCAAATAGACTTCTTACTTATTACAGTAAAAAAAAAAGATTATTAACATTCATGAGGACCCTACTTAAAAACAAAATACTTCAAATGAACTGAAAGATGAAACAGAGCCTGCAAACAATAGGTAATGCATTAAAAAATACAGAATAGCATCAGTTAGACTCAATAACTACAAAAATGTTGACACATTTAACTGTTTTTATAAAATTTATTCACTCCACACACTAAAATCAAATGCACACAACTGCAAGAGCAGCAGCATGGATATATCTAAGTTCAGTAATTCTTTAACACCTGTAGCATCATTCTTAATCATATGAGTGGAGGAAAATAGCTTTTCATAACTGAGGGCCTGATTTTTCAAGTGTTGCTGGAAAGACAATGAAGCCATAAGCAAAGGATACAGCTTGTCCACTTTGGAGTCTTGGCCCAACAGAAGACAGCAATTACCTTTAATTATGGCTTCTAGCATGGATATCAATGTGGAGACTAGGCATAAAAAAATTCTAATTACACAGCCAAACCCTACCTGTAAATAGTGTGGGGTTTATGGGTGAAGTAACTGAATGGTTACTTCTTGTGGTCATTACTCCAGTGAGACAACTGAAAAGAGCACATAAAGAGCAGAAGGCTTGCATTCTGGGATATTAGCAATGTAGGAAGGGTCATATGTCTTCTGACTTCTGAGTGTTACTTGTATGCCGACCAGAGAATATATAAAACCCTTAAAGAATAAAGATGAATATTACTTTACTGAAAGCCATAACTTTTTCTATGAATTATTTATGGCATTCAGACTCGCTACACTAAACCTTACACATGTAATTTAGCAGGTTGCCTTGCTTGCAGCAGTTAAGATTTGTTTTGTCAGTTTGTTATTCACAAATAAATTTATATTCTAAAAATCTTTCCAAATGTCTTGCAGCCACACTCGCCATCCCATGTCATAGATGCCATATGCCAGAGTCATGGGTGGTGTCAAGGGGTGTGAGACACTGATTTTGGTGGAGGGTCCATGATCTGCCTGGGCAGGGAGCAGAGCCTGACACCTGTGCAGGAAACCAGAAAGCCACTAAAAGTGTGATCAGCAGTTTGGGAAGAAGATCAGTCATGTGGTTTATGTGTCACCATCTCTCTGGTAAGCCTGCGTCCGTGCCACTTCAGAGGATGAATTGTGCCTTCGACGTTAATATTAGAATTAAACTTGTCGGTTTGCATTTACTCCGTGACCTTTTATCTTGATAACAGTAATGTGCACATTTTTATACTGTTTATGAAACTTTTTCAATATGTTTTACATTCTTTTGAAAACATTATGGGCAATTTTAATCCTCAAGCACCTTGTTCAGTAAAGCTTCTAAAGGAATGAAATTACTTTTATATACAACCATTAAGTGCTTCCCTCTATTAGAACATTATGGACTAAATTTCATGCCTACAATAAAGCTAATAAAGCAGGTTATTGGAACAAGATTTGAGATTTTAATTCAGATTTATTATAAACAGAAGGAAAATGGCTAATATGTACTGACTACCAAAGGTTACTGTGATATAAGATAAAGACTAAGAGAGAGTTCAAGCATCTGAGAGACTTTTCATCACAATGAAGATGAATTTATGATTCTATGGACTGTTGCTGCCTAAACAGGATAATTTTTCCAAAGTCTTACACAGAAACTTTCCATTTATATTGCATTAAAGCATTCTACATCAATGTCAGAGATTTGTAAGAATTGCATGAATTTTCTGTCCATTATCCTTTTTAAAGTAAGTCACTCCACAGAGAGAAAATCCTATGGAATAACTTCACCATGAAGTAAGAACGATGTTGCAGTGAAAGTAAGGAGAAGTTCAACTCTCCAACAAATTTTCTTGTTGCAGAAATGGTTTTTTTTCTGAAAAGTGAAAGTGGTCATGAAGGAAATGCAAAATGGAAAAAAAAATCAATGGTATTCCTTGGCAAAATCATTACATTATTAACAGGGGAGAAACATCTCAGAATTGAAGATTTAACAGCATAGGCTCAATATTCTTAATTTCAGAATTCTATAATTAAAACTGTAGATTTATAACCTCAGTCCCACAAACATATGTCTAGAAAATGTTATCAAAAGACATGCAATAAACTAGGATAATTTATTATCCATTTTTATCTGTCCCTCAGTTTAACAGTATTTTGGTCTAGAAAACATTACCATTTCAGAATTAAAAGAGTGCCTCAGAATTGCAGATATAATCTGTTTTATCTTGCTTCTAGGCAGAAAACCATCAGCAATTTCTCCTAAAGTATTTCAAATTTTATTCCAGTTGCTGGCTGGTTGATGCGGCTGATGCAGACTCCGATGGCTGAGTTCAGACTTGGGAGAGGTGAATATTGTGCTGTCAGACTCAAATGCAATTTCCCTCACTGTAACCCAGACCCAGACTAGGTCCCAGTAAATAATTAATCCCATGGAAACTCTAAAACTCCAGGATGTGAGACATGGGTTTGGATGTCTCCAGTTTCCTTTGAACAATAATCCTTCAGGATTTAAGAGTAGCAGTAACTGCTTGGCACAACCAAACGCATCCTGCAGGCTGCAGATCATCTCCCGTATGGGTGTAACAGGAGGGGCCATTTCTCAATTTCCACATTGGTATTTAGGACATAGAGAGATAAGGAATGTTTCCAAACACAGTGCGTGCTTCCAGTAAAACAGAAAACTTTATCTTCTCTGGTTATTAAGCAAACAGCACATCTGAGTAACTCTTACCAGGATGATGATGACTCTTGTGGTCGGTTCTTATCTTCTTTTTTTTTTTTTTTCTGAATAGAAATAGGGCTATTCTCACTAGTCTTGATTAATTCAACCATGTAAAAATGATAAGAAAGTACCATTTGTTAAGGAAGAAAAGTGAATTAATAAAATAAAGAAAATATATCTGAATCTTCTTTACTAGTAGTTTAGGCAAATACTGTGAGGTACCTAAGAGGTTTCTTTTCCTTAGCTATTACAAATGATACTGTTCATTTTTTCAAAATGGCTTTCTTTGAAAAATTTTCAGTACTTATTTAAGAGCTACATTTTCATAAAAAGTTCCACCAGTGAACTTTGGTACTGCTTGTAAACACAAACATCATTGTGGTATTCACATTCTCTGAACAGAGAGAGACGTAATTCTCTCTCCCAGGATTCTTCCTGGGAAAGGCAGTGAGAAAGCTCAGAGAAAGAAGATGAAAACAATTCTTATCTCTGCTTGCTGCGCCTGTTGTTTGGCACATGTGGAATGTGTTATGGAGATTGTTTATTGAAAGTGATTTGTTAATTGGACACTGGTGATGATTGTTTATATTGATTGACCAATTAGGTCAAAGCCGTGTCGTGACTGCCAGAGACAGTCAGGGGTTTTTCTTTAGTACCTTTTTAGTATGATATAGTTCTAGTATTGTATTAGTGTAATATAGTATAGCTTAATAAAGCAATTGTTCAGCCTTCTGAAATCACTGGAGTCAGAGCACATTATTCCCTGGGTGGGGGTCGACTGCATCGATACATGAGGTTTTTGGGAAAAAAATTTCCTTCAAAGACCAACAAATAGCCATTGCAATCCCCCATCTCTCCAGACATTATGCACTTTTCTTTCTACTAAAGTCGACCTCATCCAGTTCTGCACTGCAGTTACCTGGGGTAGCTTTAGAGCTGCCTGCAATCATCTCTGAGTGTCTCCAGCTTTTAGGCTGACAGAGGTTAATATGACTCAGCTACTTCCTGGCCAGGATTTTTTGCTCCTTGCAAAATAAATAATGCAGAAATCATATTAGTTCTTCTAATTTCTACGTTTAAGCTTTTTTTTTTTTTTTTTTTCCAGTATGTGTTTTGTATTACATATTTTGTTTATATATTTATTCAATTGGAAAGAAAGACAGTTGAGGAAAAAAAGAAGTCCCTTTTATAATAGCTTAACAAAGTAAAATTACAATAGCATACATGGGTAGAATAAAAAGTACATTCATTTTTTATTTTGATTAGTAGACCATTTGCAGGAAGAAATAATTTATTAGAGCGAAAGATATATCAGGTAAAAGATACTTTCTTGGTTAAAATTTTCTTCTATTTTCAGGCAAAATAGTTTTCAAAGTGGAAACCTCATCATGTTGCTTTATGCAAACTATCTGAGCCAAAGGAAAGGACTTTTCAAAGAGTCTCCAAATACTTTTTCACTTTAGCAAAGACCTCTACCATTGATTTGATACTCTCTTTATGGATGAAAACCTTATTCAAGAATGAGAAATGTTTCCACTGAAATCACTTATCAAATAACAAGCCATTAGCATGTTTTCTTTCTGGAAGGGATGATGCCAAGTAAATTACTTTCATTATAGGTCAAATATCACCAGCACTAAGAGCCTTGGACATAGTTTTTAAATGCTTTGATGGGTCTGTATCAATGCACTTTCTACCACTGAGGAATTCTGAGATCTCAACTCATCAAAATGCATTTACTCAGCTCAGCTTGCCCATTCAGCTGCAGTTCAGGCCTCTTCTTCACAGAACTTCACTGAACAGTCAGAGGATATAGCAACAAAGAGAAGGGTTTTGTTTGTTTGTTTATAATTTTCCTTTGTGAGATCCCCCAGGAGCAGGAAAGAAAATAGTTCACAGTCTGGTAAGATCAGAACAGCAAAAGTATTTGCAGTATGGCACACAATGAAGCATTGACTGCTTGGAAATACTGCACTTCCAGCCAGCACCATCCTGAGAGTCACAGATGAGCTCCAGATCCTGCCGCAGACATGCTCCGGGAGCTAAGATTCCACTCACCTCTGGAGACTATTTTTCCCTAGAGAGGCTTAAGTTCTGACCCACTACTGAATATCTGGATATTTTTCTAATTTTTTCCTCTGTGAATGGGTAGCTTTTTTTTAAATAGTACTTTAAAATTTGGGTTGGTTTTCATTCCCCCTGACAATGCTCGTATCCAACTAAACTATTATTTACTTTACAAGTCTGTCTTCTTTAATCTTGTCGTGGAGCAGACCACTAATTCTCTCCTTCTGGATGGCTGCAATGAGACCACACACTCTCTGCTCTGAGCATCAGCAGACTGGAAAGAGATGAAAAGATATAACAAGAACAAAATACCCTTAGAAATACAATGCTGTTTCCATCTGAATTGTTCTCTTATGGTTCCTCACCAAGTTCTTCACCAGAGATCTTTGTCTCTGTGGACTGGCTATAAATCTTGGTTTTTTTTCCTCATTGGAGTATCATTACAAAAATGATAGCAAAGCTGCATCCAAAGAGCTATCAATTAGCTCTTGGAAGTAGCCCAAAACAAGCCGTAGCCCACACTACACTTTTTGGTTGAGACACCAAGTTCAAAAGAGGAGGTATTGAGCTGATCAACTTAAGTGAATAGAGAACTTCTCTGGAGTACCAAATGAGGGGATTTTTGAAGTCATATGCCAGTTATATGGGAGCTAAAGTCCCTATGCTAATGTGCTCATTGATTAGTTGTTTCCAAAATCACAATTAGCATCTATTTGAAGTCTACAGTGGGTACCAGGGAAAACTGTGCCTTCCCTTTTTTGAGCCAATTATTGAGTTGGAAAACCTTGGAACAACTACACAGACTGCAATGGCCTACATTTTAAAGGGAATCACAATTTGAATCTCACCTAGAGATTATTCTGAGAGAACACTCGTGTTTCCTGATTTGAAACTACGAAGTATTCAATTTGATTTTGACAGCAGTGATATTATCGAGAGGACAGAGAGAATGTGATTAGTACAGGTGCCTTGACAAAAGAGGCTCTCTTTTATCTTCCTGTCCAAGATGACATCATCAGGGAGACATTTTTTGTAACCCATGTCTAACATGAACATCTGGAAAGAAGGCTATAGTTTAGAGACCTGGTTATTCATTTTGCTCCATTTGCACAGTTCCTGAGGCAGCTGTTTACACATCTATTGATACAAGAGACACTGGAGAATCATTCTAAAGTGTCATTGACTGCCATCTCTGCAGTCCAGTGTAATTCACATTAAATATGTTTTGCCATCAGGAATTCAGATACAGCCTTTCTTGTCAGGACTGCAACTCTATCTCATAGTCTTACCTCAAACCCATGATCTCAAGAGATGAATTCTAGCATATATTTTGTTATTTTAAGGACATTGCCATGACTTAGAGAAGCAAAGGCAACCACTCAGAGAAGTGATTGCTTGCAGTGTAAGATACCTATGGTGATCAGTGGAGGACCCATGAGGATGGGTGCTCTGTTCACAGGTTCTTCAGGTTGCAATTCTTACTTTGGACACATTCTTTTGCCAGCAGCCAAAGTTAGGTGTCTGTGCCTTTCCTCAAGAAGCCTTGGCTGATGGTTCTGGATCTGTCTCTCCTATTGACCAATGTTATATTGGAGATCAGATCTGCCTGGGACAGACGTCAGCTTGTGTCATGGGCAGAACCATTCACCTACTGGCTACAGATATGTTCAGGAGCTGTGTGAGAGCTCAGCCTGCTCCAGCCACAGGACTTGCTTTGGCACACAAGCTGCCATGCATGGGCACCCTTTGGGCACGGCAGCCGACAGAAAGGCCAGAATTGTGCGCTTCCAACCACAGGGTTTTCAAGGGAATCCAACTCTTCAGCAGCTCAGAGCCATACTACAGTTTTACATCAACCCAACTTTTTATATCTTGATTTTTTTATGCATAGAATGTGCATTTCAGTAAAATAATTTTTGTCTACACTTTGTGCATACAAACTCTAGGTCATTACAGGCTTGTTGCTAGAGGCCTGTCAGTCTGTCAGTCTGATTTGGGTGCTGTGGAAGCTCACGGAGCAGACCATCTTGAATTCCACAACACATGCAGGACAACCAGGGGATCAGCCAGCAGGGGCTTATGACACACAGCCCTGATTGCCTAACCCTGTCTCCTTGTATGAAAAGATGATGTGCTTAGTGGATGAGGGGAAGGCTGTGGATATTGCCTACCTAGAGTTTTGTAAAGCTTTTGATACTGTTTCTAACAACATTCTTGCAGAGCAACCGACTTCCCATGGATCAAGACAGGTGCTCACACCTTCATCAGCTTCACTGCCCCTCTATCAAGACCAAGTGCTGGCTCCTGCACTCCCTGCAGAACTACAGGCTGGGGCAGCATGGCTGGAAAGCTGCCTGGAGGAAAAGGTCCTTTTGGAGCTGGTCAACAGTGGCTGAACATGAGCCAGTGTGTGCTCAGGTGGCCAAGAAGGCCAATGGCATCCTGGGCTGTATCAGCAGCAGTGTGGCCAGCAGGACCAGGGCAGTGACTGTCACCCTGTACTTGGCACTGGTGAGGACACACCTCGAATCCTGTGTCAGTTCTGGGCCCCTCATTTCAGGAAGCACATTGAGGGGCTGGAGTGTGTCCAGAGAAGGGCAGCGGAGCTGGTGAAGGGTCTGGAGCACAAGTCCTGTGAGGAGCAGCTGAGGGAGCTGGGGGTGTTTAGCCTGGAGAAAAGGAGGCTCACGAGAGACCTCATTTTTCTTTACAACTAACAGAAAGGAAGTTGTAATGAAGTGGTGGTCAGCCTCTTCTCCAAAATACTAATCAAAAGGAAAAGAAGAAATGGCCTCAAGTTGTGCCAGAGGACATTTAGTAAAACCTTTCCATGAAAAAGGTTGTCAGGCATTGGAACAGGCTGCCCAGGGAAGTGGTGGTCACCTCCCTGGAGGTGTTTTTTAAAGGTGTGTAGAAGTGGCACTTGGGAACATGGTTTAGTGGTGGGCTTGACAATGCTGTATTAACAGTTGGACTCAACGATCTTGAAGGTCTTTTCCATCCTTAATGATTCTATGATTCTGTCATGAGTGAGTCTGAAAGTTCAATTTTTTATTTCAAATAACCATTTGATTCAAGTGTTTCAAACAAAGGTTCTTATCTTCAACAGGGAAAAAAAAACAAACAAAAACTTTGGGTGAATAGTGAAATAAATCATGACTTTATTTGCAACTTTTTAACAGCCATTTGCTCAATATGGCCTCTGGTACAGCATATGCAACAACCAGTGAAAAGTGCTTCTACTGAGGAACCAGCAGCAACTGTTCTTCTGACAAATATTTACCCTTAAATGTTGCCTCATCTTTCTAGCCAACATCTTTGTTACCAGCTCCTCAACAAACTGGAATGAAACTGTCTGAAATGCCATCAGATCCAAATGAACACAATCATGAACATCTTACTGGGTCAAACTGAATGTAAAAAGGAATACTAAAACCAGAATTATATTCAAATAAATTAGTATTACTGCAGGCAATGGATTTCTTTCTATCTTTGTTTCAACAGCAAATTTTATTTACCTTTTCCCCAGCTTTTCAAGATGTGTCCCAGGCTGTCAGATTGACAATGCTAAATTACTTTGTAGTAAAAATTGTAGGGAGGAACCTGGAGGTTTTGGTGACTGGGCAGAGGACAGGTGGTACATCTGGCACACGGTGAAAAATATGGGAGGTGGTTTGGGGATGTAATAAGTGCATATTAGCTGGATGTTTCTGTTAGAGTATTCAGTAGCAAAACATTTAATGATGCTGACATTTAAATTGTGATAATTAGATTTCCTAGTTAGCACCATACTGAGAAGAATGGGAACAGTTTATATACTGCTCAGAGCTGTTATTTCAGACTGTCTACAAACTTGGATTGGCAAGAATGACCTGGTTCACATTCTATTTATAAATGAGTTTTATTTTGGCATTAATGAAAGCTTAGCTTTTGGATCACAGTTCTCTTCTATTATGTTGCTCTGTGAGGATGGGAATCACAAAAGGCTTGCTTCCAGCCAAGCTTGGATCTCCTCTAGTGAGATAGCCACACAAGGCATTACCTCTGCAAATACTGGTCTGCAAACATGGCCAGGACACCTCCCTTTGAAGGGAAGGGAGGTTATCTAGGTACACTAGGCATTTGAATGGAGAACATTTTCTTTGCAAAAGGGTTGTGGGAGAAGCAGAGTGAATGCTTGCCATTACTTCCTCTCCAAGAGTTTGGTCCCCTTGCTGGCAGAGGTTTGCTACGCCAGGCAGAACAGAGAGCTACCCCTGCCATGACACAGACTGACAGTCTCCATCTGACAGCCAGTTTTGCTGCCTTGCACAGAAACTGTAGGGCAGCAACCCACATACAAAAACAACAGCTGATGTTTCCCCCCTCCAGTTTTCTCAACAGAAGAGCTTTGGTAGATGGGATGAGGAAAGAAACTACTTTCCTGTTCATTTTAAGAAATGTTATGATCATCCTCTTCTTTTTCTCCTGTGGGCAGGGAACTGGCCTCACCATTAAATGTTCTTTTGACTTACTTGACAAAAGAATTATTTCAGTTTAGATGTCCTTTTCACAGCTTTGGGGGAGGCAGCTTGTCTTCTGAAATGCTGCCTGCAGCCTGCTTACTCCACAGCCAGGTATGGAGTGGTCAAGTCAAAACCCTGTAAGCAGGGAGCTCATCACCTTGCTGTGGGGGCTCCTGCCAGCTGAAGGGGCAGAAACCCTGCCTGGGATTGAAGGTAAGAAGGAGTGTTAAAGAAGGTGTGTCTGAGGAAGTGTCAAAGCTGAGGGAGGATCCAATTGTGGGAAAAGAGGGCTAGAGTAGGACTGGAGATACAGAATAAGTGCACATGGGATAAGTATTGGGACAAGGGGTGTGTGGTAGAGATGGATGGATGGATAAAAGACCAAATTATGGGGGTAAGAGCAAAGCAGAGAGATGGTGGAGGCAGACAGTCTGTATCCACTGGGTTATTCTGCCCTCCAGGAAGCCAGGTTGATCCCAGGAGCACCTCTACCCTTTCTGCTGTTGGTCAACATCTAAAAAATCCAATAACAATGTGTGAACCTCATCTTCCCTCATTTCCAAAATGCTGGCTTGCATTCTAGCACAACCCCCCACTATTCCAGAAGCAAAAGTGATCAGGAAGCCAAGATTTATGCTGTACTTGTGAGTATAAACACTGCTGCTAAAGTTCAAATGATGCATGCCTGTTTTTTTAAGAAATCATTAAGCCCTCCAGGACAATTCCAAATGAGCCTTTTTATTAAGGGGAAAAAAACCAAAAATAAGTACTCCAGAGCAAAGCACTGAGAATTTAAGAAAAGCATACAGAGTTAACAGAGACTCAGAACACTCTCCTCCATGTGTGTGCTCCCTGTGAGTGTTTAATTAGGTGATCATGTTATATTTCATCCACATGACCTTTGCCTGATCCCACACACTCAGGGCAATGAGTCTTCAAATTTTTTGCTGCTCTTCTAAAGCACATTTCTGTAGCAGATATTTTATTTTACTCCACAGTAATTAAATGTATTTATAGAGCTGTAGTAGGTTAACAGGGGAACTATCTGAGGAAAAGCAGAAGGGAGGAATAATTTGATGAGTAACTAATCACTCATAAAATTCTTGTAGTGACAGTTCCTACAGGGATTTCTGAATTGTGAACTACTTCATCTTCACTGTGGTGGTTTTTTTTTTTTTTTTTTTTTGGTTGGGGTTTTTTTTTTTTTTTTGGTTGGTTTTTGTTTGTTTGTTTTTTTTTTTTTTTAAGTGAGCAACCCAGTCATTATTTACTTTGCCAGGTATATATCTATATAAGGGGTATAATTCCATAGCAGCCTTCCCCTTGGAGGAAGCACTAAAGTGGCCTTTGGACCTGTACTACAGTTCATTTTCATGCAACTTTCAGGATGTGAAGATTGCATAACTTTGTCAGATCTGGCCAGTGGCGAGCATGTGAGCTGAGACAGACTCCCCCAGCCCACATTCACACTCACACCCACAGTTGCTCAATCAGTCACATGAGCACCCAAGCCCCATTTCTCCAGGACAAAGGAATTTATTTCCCATATGGCAGCTTGCAGAAGTTTTTTTCCAGTGTATACAGCATTAGATTTGCTCAGAAAGGTTTGAATCCCACATTTGTGAAGCCTTATCCTGGGTTCCTGGGCAGGGAATGCCTGGCCACATAAAAAGCACTGGTGCTGCCAAGCCAACTTTGCAAGCGAGGGAGGCCCCAAAATGCAGCCCGCGAATCCCTGCTGGGTGAGGATCACCAGCTGCACAGCCTTTAAAACCAAGTGCACTGTTTCAGCAGAAGGAATACCTCTGACCTTACACATTCCCTCGAGCTTGGAGTGTCTGCAAACAGGCAATTTGCTCATGGTGTGGAAGCTTATCATCAGGCAACTAATTCAGCTTTCCTCCACTGGGATAATAAATTCTATTTACTTACCTGTTATCAGCAACAATAGTTGTTTAGAAAGAATGAAACAGAACATGATTGATTAGTTCTTTCTCCAGCTCCTTGTGGATCCAAGGTTATTTTTTTCATCCATCATGCCACATTAACACAAGCACGATTTCTTTCAAGGTAGCAGTGTGGCTATCATGGTAACGGAGTGGATTATTCAGTGACATGTTCAGCAAGAGCAGCTGTTTTTCTCCCATCTTCACTGCAACATGCATATAAGATTTCTAAGGCTACCGTATGCTTGCAGCTTTTTCTCCCATGCTTTATTTAGACAGGAGAACCTGTTGGTTTCTGTATAAATTTCAGTGTCTAGAAATAAACTGCAATCCTCTGAACTAAAACAGGAGTTCAGATATATCTCTTTGCTAGAAGAAAATAATTAAAGGAGAGCTACTATATTTATTTATTTACTTCTTTATCCTTTATCTGTATGGGCAAACAGTGAATTTTCTCTTCTGCTTTTACTGAAAAGTCTCTTACCAGGGCTTAGGTCCTCTCTTCTCCCCTGGGCATTCTCTTCATGGAGCTGCAGCTGGTCAAAATAGAGCCAGCAGAGCTGCAGCCATGCCCTTGCTTATTTGCTTGCAACTAAAGTCTGTCGTTAGTTCTACAATAGACAATGTGATTTCCCACTTGCAACAGGTGGTGGAGCAAATGCAATCCAGACAGGCACTCACCCAGCACAGCAGCTGTGGCTCTATCTCCCCTGGGACATGCCATGAAAAAGTCAATACATGTTAGGCACAAGGCATGTTTTTTTTTCCTAAAAACTTAGTGCTGGGACAGGGGTAGCCTACACCTCCCTTGCTCTGGCCTTACCCCTTGTTCTCCACCTATAACCTTCACACTACCACGAGTCTCTAAGCCAAGGCTCCCTCTGCCACTTAGCATGGATCAGCACATCAGTGTTGAAGATGAAGGTAAACCCTCCTTCAGCAAGGTGGAAAGACTGGAGATTTTTTTCCTAACAAGTCTTAAGGGATGGGACTATGCTCTGTGGGCCATTACTTTTGGCAGTCAGATCCTGAAGGGGCAGCAGCAGTCCCATCACCCTCCAAGTCTTCTGTCTTTCTTTGCTGCCTTTGCTGGCCTAAAAGATTGTTGTTCATTCACCTGTCTCATGGACTAGGAAAATGGGGGACATAAGGGAGGGAGGCAGGGAGGGCAGGAAGGCATGCAGATGATCACAGGACAGATAGCCTAAGTGGTGCAGTTATATTCTCCCTTTTTAGAAACACACAATGTATGCTGTCTTTTTCTGTCTGGCACTCATGAAGGTCTCATCTTGCTATTCCTGATCATCAATAGGCATTGTAGAAGAATACTGACATTTCATAACATGTCCATATTGTGTAGTATTTCACATGGAGAAAGAAGGCCTATGGGGGTAGTTCTTGGCTTGAGTGATGGAGGATTATTGCTCTGTGTGAAGGAAAGTTGAGTGTATTACGCAAGAGCCCCATTAAAAAAAAACAAAATGAAGAAAGATAAATGACTGTGAATGAGCTAGACTAAAGCACTCTGAGACCCCAGCTCAGTTTTCAGCTGAACTTACAGTAAAAACATTTTTAACAGATTTAATTTTAATAAAGGGAGAGGAGTGACAGGAGTCTGAGGGGAAAATTAAAGAAATGCAGCTGAAGAGGAAACCTGCTGCTGCACTGGCTTCATCACACCTTGCACTAATCCATTCCCCCCTGCACTGATGAGGAGGGAGAGGAAGAACCTGGCTTTGCAGCCAAAGCTGACCCACCACACTGAGACCAGGGGATCAGCACTCGTGCACACCAAGACCAGCACTACCCAAAGCCTTATAATGAATGTTGGATAACAAGCACGGAACTCTCCAGGCTGTCCCTTCAACACAAGGCACCAAGGCAAGCAGGCAGTCACGTGGACATGGGCTGTCAACTTCAACCCCTTCAGGCTGAATCCAGGGCACCAAGCTGGAGTGTGGAGGATGCTATGCACTCCCTGGCAGGAAACCAGGTGTTCCTGCTTTAAAATCTGGGCCCCCCAGGGTTTTCCCTGGGGATTGCCATGGCAAGCAACAGCAAGACTGCATTAGGTTTTCAGGACTGAGGCCTTAGTCCATCCTGCTTAATGAAATCAGCTCCTTGCTGCAAGAACAGTCCCCAAGCCCAGGGAGATCTCCATGTCAAAGGGATTCCAGGATATTACTCGGACATGATAAAATAATTGGCTGTAATGGGAATGCTGAAGGAGATGATGCCAAAGTGACTGTCATGAATGCTGAATAAATATTGCAGAAAAAAATGGCTTCACATAATCAGAATTATAGGCATTTCTGTTTGAAGGTGTAAGCATACATTTTCCAAATGAAGCTTTAATTGTGGTCTTTAAAAAAAATCCTTTCCTTTATATCTATAAAAATAGGTACTATAAAAATAGTGCAGAAGGTACTTGACTTGATACAAAATACTTTTAAATATTTTAAAATATTTAAAGATAATTTCTGAGCAGTTTGCACTGAAGATGTAATATCTTGATACTCTGAGAAACAGAAGACCAGAAATACTGGAATGATAGTGATCCTACTCTAAGGAAAAATTAGTCCTCAGATTTTAGTAAAAATCTACTTTTCTCCTTGTTATTTATAGTAACATTTCTATTTCCAAGTTCTCATTCTGAGAAATGTGAATGAAGTCAACTGTTGTTTTGTTGCTTTTTCTGTAAAGTGATGTGACCTGGGACCTCTGGTACAAATGGTGTTTCACACATTTCTGAAGTATAGAATAAATTGGCAGAACATGATTGCAGCTTCCAAAAGGCTTAATCTGTGAGATTCAGAAAAGTTCAGACATATCCTGATAATTAAAAGTAGATACAAAAATAAGGCAATGTCTACAAAATAATGAATTTTCCCAAATTAACCTCACAGATTTTAAACATTCATTTTGGAAAAAATGCCTTAGCAGTACCTTTGTTAAGTCAATTGACAGTATAAACCAGTCTAAATCCAGACACAAACAGATATTAAATATGAATATTTCTATTACTATTAAGTAGCAGAGACCCTCCAACCATATCTGCATTTGGCCCCCAGTTACTAAAGTAATTGTGCACATTAAAAGATTAAGCCTTTTGGAAGCTGCAATCATGTTCTGCCAATTTATTCTATACTGTTATGTTTTTAATGAGGTCATTTACTGGAGGGTTTTGGGACAAAATCCAGAGTATTTACAGATTGGCATGGATTGCTAAGAACAACTGTAGATAAAAATAAAGTCTATGACTTTTTCATACAGGGAAAGCTGAAGTCTGTAAACTCATGTTTAATTAGAAGATCCTTGTTCTGGGAGATGTGTGATATATTCCAAATCTAATTAATTATTACCTTTTTTTTAAAATTAGATTTATCCATTATTGAACAGTTTTCAAATATTATTCTGTGCTGTTAAATGCAGTGGGCCTGATTCTCATAAACAGTAAGTTTCTGTCCCCTCCTGACAGATCAAGAATCCCTGAAAGAGAGCAAAACTGCAAGAAAATTTTGCAATTCTTTTTCATGCTCCCATAATTTCAGAACAAGTCCATTATAAGTGAGAATAAAGGTAGCTTTGCTTCTTAGAAGAGAACAGGTACATTCTTTGCACTGGAGCCTTATATGTCTTCAGCAAAGCTTTGGCTTTTGCACTGGTTTAGCTGGGCAGATAAACACTCTCTACAAAGAGGAGCACTTGAAGGTTATGTTTTTTATTCTAGCTTAGTTAGCATCTGCCAGCAGACAAAGTATCCTAAAACACTGCTAAGTCCTCCAAGAGATGAGCTGTATCTTTGTTCCATTATTTTATTTTTGTGCTAGTAATAATGGTCTGAAATACAAAGGTCACTGACTCTCCAAAAATTTACTCTTTAGTGTGACTATTCATGTTATGCCAGTTCAAGTCTATATCCACAACCTCATAAACGAGGGTCACTCTTAAGACAAAAGTAGACCCTCTTGACTACTTTTATCTGACTCTCCAGATTTTCATTTAACTTATATAAAGTGAAATTAAGTGCGGGCTTTAAGGTTAATGGTGGAATCTTGAGTGGAATAATTTTAGACACTCTCAGTGTCATCCCTATTATAACAACAGAATTCAAGGCTTTTTATTTTTGAGTATCTGTCTGTACATCCCAAGATTTTCTTGAAGGGGAGCTTGAGTTCAGCTAGCAGGTTTAAATTGACATCTAATTTGATGCTGATAATGTGTGTCTCTGCCTATGCACAAGTTTGGATGTTAATCAGTTATTTCAGTGCCTAAAAATTCCTCTCAAATTGATTAACATGTTTCCAAACTTATTTTATGCCTTGCGTATTAACAAGACACGCTCCATTGTGGCCTGCTAAAACCTTCAGTAGGAAAAGCAAAACTGAAGGATAAAGAAAACTGTGAAGAAAAATAATGATGAGAGCTGTGTGCTGTTCTCTGTTAGCACGGGGGGGGGTTGATGAACCATCCATAGCTGTTTAAGCAGGCAGTGTCAATAGAAGGATTGGCTCTGGTGCCTGTGCAGCATTGACTGGTAGAAAGCAAACCTTTGCTTCTGCTTGCAGTGCAATGCCTAAGGCACAGTGCTGTATCATAATGGGGAATTAGAGCCAGACTATGAAAAGCCTTGTTGCCTGCAACTAATCTGCAGGATGACAGCATTTTTAAAAATGGATAAATGCTACCTGAGCAAAGGCGGGGGTGGGGGGGGGGGGGGAATTTGCGTAGCAGAG
>VZRH01002964.1:405966-441261 GCA_013397555.1 Urocynchramus pylzowi
GGGGGGAACTTGTAGTATCAGAGAAGACACTGCATATTTCCCCACCAGCAACAGAAGATATATCTCACAGTGCTCAATACATTGGCTGTTGTAATCATACTCAGTACAGCATGTGATTGTTTTATGTGGTTGATTTGCTGTTATCTTTAATTAGCCACAATTCTGTCCTTTTTGAACATTAAATGAGTTTGGCTTAAGAATTCTAATTGTAAAAGTCTCTCAAATTAACAGAATAGAAAAAAAAATATGTTCATAATGAACTGAATTTTAGATTACAATAAGCTATTACAGGGAACAGAACAAACGTGTGCAGGAAAATGATTAACTGCATAGAGTTCTCCATGCTGTACCACATTCCCCTGCCTTCCCCATTTTGGTTACTCTTCTAGGCTCTTTCAAGCCCAGAGCTTTTCTCATCTACATCCACAGTCAGTTTATTTCAGTGGAGACAATTCCTGAGCTTCAACCACCCAGTCAGGGGAAGGATATAAGTAGACTCAGAGTTTAGATCATAATTTTCAAAGGCTAGAGTGACTGGAAGATTTTCTGCCACTTAATATAGAAATGGGTGTAATCTTCCAGAAGAAATTTCACTCTCCCACAGCCTTGTCTTGAATCTTCTGTCAAAGGAAATGGGCTTATATATTGCTAAAATATCTTGAGCAGCTTTTGATACTTCAAAGCATCAATGTGCTCAGCACAACATGGACTAGCTAACACTTCCAAAGTGACTGTACACTGAGGTTCACACTGCTTTAGAGACAGACAAAATTCTTCCAGAACAGATGTCAAAACTGACACAGCAACCATTCTGCTGTGTACTCTGGCTGTCACATTTCTTAAACCTGCCACAGGGCAACTATCAGCATATTTTCTATTCAATACGTGTATTTGCAGCTCTTTCACGATGCATTAGAAAACTACCTCTGCGATGCCAAGAGGACACGTGAATGTAATTTCTTTTTCCACAAAGCATTTGCTATGTTCTTGGAAAGGTTAACCCACCTTACTAAACTGTACAAACATTATTTCACTTTTATTGACACTCTTTTCAGACCATGAAATGACTTGAGTTTTAATCTACTTTTTTTTTTTAATACTGAACGGAACAGACTAATTTAATAAGCTTCACACACAGAGGTATTTCAAAAACATGTTTTCCAAAGCTTATGAAGTTGCAAGGGGGAAAGGAAAATGGTGTGTCACAAAGAAGGTGTTATTGCTGAGGTAAATACTGTTCTGTTTACTGGGCTGCTATTAGCTTGTTGTAGTTTTTTATTCCAAGATGTGCATAGAGACCATGGCACAGCTTTCATGCAGGAAAGGCTCCACACTACTTGCATTGCAAATAGTAAGGTTATATGGTCTGATTATCTTTTCCTGGGTGGGGGCAGGGGGAAATTGCTATTAAAATAAAACTCTGAAAGGATGATTTCATTCTCAGCATAATATTCTTTACCCAAATATGATGCATTGCCCACTTTACTTCTATGGTGTGTGAAAGCAGAAGGCAGAGCACCTAACAGGGCTGGCTGCCCACTGGGGCACTAACAAATGTAGCATCCAGTCTGGTATCACATAAAAGGAAAGTGTAGTGTAGGCAGCAATTTGGTCAGGTCATTTTGCCATATAATTTACAGAACCAATTTTCCATACTGTGCCTAGGGGGAAATAAAAGGTCCCAACACTCCTGAACATATCTGTGGGCCTAAATGCAGAAACTGATGAACCATTGTCATTGTGAACAGCGTGACCAGCTGAATGAGCTCGCTGGTGGGCTGGGGATTAGGTGCACAGCAGCCTCTGTTTTCAGCAGCTACAGGTCCCATGAGATAGCTCCCCCAAGGCTGTGTCCTCTCAGGGGGACAGGATGTCCATCCAATACAACCTCACAGTGCAAAAGCCTCACAGTGCACTTGTGGGTGGAAATCATCTTTGTATCCACCGTGGTCTTCAGTGGCTGCTGCACCAGGGAGACCATTGAGAGGAGCAATGTGGAGTGAGAATTGTGTGTGTTTGTTAAAAAAGGCTTGCTAACAACAGTGTCTACTCCCAGCCAGTTACAAATTCACAACTAGTAGAATTTACAAGTGCTATAGGTCTGGTCGAGTTAAAGGAGAGCTTGCACCATCCAGATACTGGAATATTCCAGTTTATTGAAAAAATAACAAAGAGGCCTCGAGACTGCTGAATGCACTAACTAGAGGGTATTAATATGTAGAGTAAAAGCACTACCTAAAGTGTCCTAATATGTAGTAAATTCTCTAACTAGAGTGTGTTAATATATATAGTAAAAGCACTAACTAGAGGGTCCTAATATATATAGTAAATTCAATAACTAGGGTCCTAATATATATAGTAAATTCAATAACTAGAGAGTATTAGTAAGTATAGCAAATGCACTAATTACAGGGTACTAATATATACTGTAAATGCACTAACTAGGGGAGGTTCACAAATACAGAGTCTGTTAAGAGGCCCCACAAGCACAGCTCTGTGTGCAAAGATCTCTTTCAATGGCAGTGCATTGCCAGTTGTTTGGGCCAATGCAGCAGGCAGTTGTCCAGATGCCCACACCCTGCACAGCCTTGGTGTGGGCATCTGGATTGCTGGCGAGGTGCTGGAAGAGGTTGGGTGGTCGAGCCACCCAGAAGTTGGAGGGCAAACTGATCTCCTCAGGAAGCCTCTTGTTGCCTATGACAAAATGGTTTTGTTTCGTGTCCAGTGAGCAGCGGAGGTACTTCAGGATATCCATCAGTTGCTGCTGGAAATCCCTCCTGCGCCACCATGTCAGGGGTACAGTGTTCAGGAGGTGCATCACCGTGGTCTTCAGGGCATAGCTAGAAAAATCTACACCCATCAGGATGCCGGTGAGGAGCTGCAGGCACTTGCAGTGGCAGCTGTCCTCAGGGGCCTGCCTGGAAATGTGCCTGAAGAATTTTGCCTCTGCCATGGCGTTGGTCTCAAGCCACATTGTGCTTGGGATGCCTACTTCTGATGGCTGGCTGCCCACAAAGATGTCTGAGTCTCCTTGCCGCACTCCAAAGATCACCTCAACCATGAAGCTTTCCTTGTCTTTGCTTAGGTGAAATTTATAGGAGCGGCTGCAGGGCTGCAATATGAAATGCCAGTGGCAGGAGTGAGGCAAAAGCATCCAGGCTACTCTCACGAATCGACAGAACCAGTGGACAGTCTTCTCCACATCTAGATAGGAGCCAGTGCAGAGGGTGTGCAGGAGGCTGGGGTCCTCTTTCCTTCTCAGGTCCTCCTCGAGGTGATGGAGGAAACATAGCACGTCCTCCCCCAGCCTCTCCAGCAGCTCCACACAGACACAGAAGTTCTTCTGGAGCATCCCCACAGTGTCCAGCTGCAGGTGGAAGGCATGTCCTGGAGGAGGACTCAGGGGTACAAGCACATGGTACACAACATCTTGTGCACGGGGACTCCAGCCTTCAAAGGCGCTGCCCACTCCGATGGCTTGTTGTGGCACCGGGTAGAAGCTGTTGGACAGGCCTTGTCCAAAGATGTGGGTGAGTTTGTCCATCAGGTCCATAATCGCCGAGCAGCCTTTGTCCAGATCCAGAACAGGCGCACCTGAACGGCTTCCTGAGTTCCTTTTGACGCTGTGGTCGTCGTCTTCTTCATGTGCATTGCCTTTGTCTTCTCCATTTCCGGCAGCATTGACTTCCTCCACTTCCTCATCGTTGTTTACCTCTTCCTTTGCATCATCGTAGCCTTGTTTGCTTCATGTCCAACACTGCTTTCTGCCTTTGCATTGACACTGCTGCCTTCCTCCTTTCCATCCTTATTGTCCTCTTCTTCCACATTTGCATCGTTGCTTTCTATGTCTTTCTTTGCAGCTATGGCGTGTCCTTCTTCTTCTTCTTCCTCCACCAAGTTGCGGCTTGAACCTCTTCTTGTGGCCACTGTTGTGTGGATTGCATCTAATTTTCTTAAGTCCAAACCACAGCGCCAAGAGGACAAGGATTCCAGTCAGAGCCGTGAAGTGCCAGATGAGCAGAGCTCCCCAGGCCCCACCACTCTGCTCCAGTTTCATCTGCTCCAGCTCCAGAATGAGCTGAGTCATCCGCTGGTTCAGATACTCAGTGCGCTGCTGTATGCGCTCCAGCACCGCCTCATCCAGCCCATCCCCGGCCTGCTGCGGGTACTGGAGGAGGGCTTGCGCAAGCAAGAAAAGGAATGTAACGCCAAACATGGCCTAAGGAGGTGAGCAGGGGCTGAGGGGGAATGGGAGGGAGGTACTGATAGGGGAAGTTGGGACAGGAACCCCAGGGATCTGATGGCAGGAAAGCGGGGGCCAAGCAGCTGGCAGGCCGCGAGGCCTGTGCCGCTGCCCCAGCCGCAGCACCGCGCCCAGCCAAAGGCCCTCCTCCTGTGAGGGACCGGCCTCTGGAGGCCTGGTGAGAAGCGGCTCCCCGGCTACTCGCGTTCCTGCCCTGGCCCTTGTTCAGCGTTCAGCACAGCCTCCTGTCTGCGTGCACGTTCGCCGCTCGCCGAGGCTGTACTGGGGCAGCGTTCCCTGCTGCTTTGGTTGATAGCTGCCCCCATTGTGACACTGGGGCTGTGATGTCACTGGTGCCACAGTGTGTCCCAGCTAGGCCAGCCCCACCCTCCATCTTGACCTCAGCTCTGGGACTCCTAACGGCCCTGGCAACCAAAGGCCTGATACGAGTGAAGAGCAGATGCATGGGTTGTAAAGGAACCCCCCAGGGGTTCCCTTGACACAACAGGCAGAAGCCCCCTGAACACTTTTCAATATGAAATTGGGTGACATGACCCAGGAATGCTTTGTTCCCGGAAATCTCCTGCTGTGAGATGGAACCGGTTGCCTTGGTGCTGACCTGTGTGCTTGTGGGGGTGCTCTTGGGACCTAAGTGGCAACCCTGGGTGTGTACTGCTGAATATCCTGGTGGGGACACAGGGCTTCTCCATGGCAGGATCTCTCTTCTTGCTGTGTTACTGTGAGAGGACCTGGACTCCATGGAGGTATTTCCCAGGGGTGGTGGGCAGGTGTGGGGGGTGATTTCTAGTGGGTGACTCCCGCTGCCAACAGAACACAGAGTTCTGTGTGTCTGACAAGTTCATTTCCGTGGTGCCAAAGCCGGAGAGGGCCTGGAATGAGCAGGATCTTCATTGTCTCCCAGTGAATGCAAGGAGGCATAACAGCAGTGTCTCTTGCTTGGTCCCTGCCCAGCCAGAGATGCCAGGGAATTTCAGAGCCCATGTGAAGTGGCCAGCAAGGCCTGAGAGTGCAAGGGGAACACAGGGTGAAAATCATCTTCGTAGCTGCCGTGGTCTTCAGTGGCTGCTGCACCAGGGAAGACCATTGAGAGGAGGACTCTTGCTGCCCACGGATTTCTCTTTCCTTGCTGAGTCCCACATCCTCCCCCCTTTTTGCCTTTAGTATGAGGTCAGGTGAATGCCATCCAATTCCAATAGCATCTGCACAGTATATCTGTATCCACGGACGTCAAAAACTTGAGTACTACCTAATTTAAAAGGCACTTTCTGTTCAGTTCATTTCCTCCTTCCTGACCTCTTTTGACTTGGAGGTTAGGGGGCAACATGGCCTGTACTTTTGTACAAAATCAGAGTCGTGGGGGAGGTCCTCATTTCACAGGAGACCACAAAAGAGTACTGGCACCCCACTCTTGATCAGGATCGTCCTATTAAACACTCCAAACTCAGAAAAAAAAAAAAAATCATAAGTGTGGGACAGGATCATTCTGCTGGTAGAAACTTGTCTTAATTCCACTCTGTATTTTTCTGGTGAGGTGTTAACTTGGGGACAACATGCTGCAAATGCTCCTTCCAAATTCAGTATTTGAACATGAGTGACACAGCTTTGCTCTAAGGAAGTGGATTTGACTATCTGCAGACTCTTGGGTTTCATGGTTCATGAAACTGGTTCACATAGCAAAATATTAAGGATCTCATACGAATTATACAGTCTATATAGATTAGAAAAATGGCACACAGCATTAGCTAGTGGTTGCTTCATACTTAAAAGGAAAAAAAGAAAACCCTCAACAGTTCAGAGAGCTCTATGGTACGCCTACAAGGAATTCAACCTCTTGAAGACCAGGCTGGTCAGGCTGGCCAGAATTGTAAGACTGATTTCTGGGCCCTTTCGGAGGTCCAATCCGGCTAGCTCTGGACCCCGGCCCCTTACAATCTTACAAGGACAAAAGAAGAAGACTGGAGGTGCTCTTTCTTCTTGGGACGATCGTCCCACTTCATTATGGAACCACCCCAGGGAAGTCCAAGGGAGGCAAAAAGATGGAGGATCTCCTCCTGGGCGACTTTAAAGCCAGGGGAAGGGGGCGGAGGAGAAGGGACAGGGCCAATGGGATACAGTGATGGGAGGGGTGAGGGGAGGGACTGACCCGGGACAAGAGTACCGCCAGCACAGGGCTTGGGGCACGGGGGAGCACGGGGCCAACCATGTGAAGCAAACACAAACTATTCAGTGCAAATAACAAGACCACGCCGTGCAAAACAATAACTGAAGAGACCACTTAGCGCAATACAACACGGAATAATAACTTCAGTCTATATTGAAAAAAATTCCAAGTACAACTGAGGCAATGAGGATTTTATTTTTGACAAAACAGTGCTATCAATGGTGAAATCAGCAGCCCTTTTGTTTTTTCCTCCCACCCTATGGGCTGAGCATTTGGGCATTACTAATCCTCACAGTGACAGCAGCAAGTGATCTTTTTGATAAGAAGAAAGACTGTCCCAGAGTAGCTGCCTATCAAAAGTTTCAGTTAAAGAGTCTGTGCCACAGTGATCAGCACTGGTGAGGCCACAGCAGGAGTTTTGGATCCAGTTCTGGATTCCCCAGTATAAGAGAAATAAACACACTGGAGACTCCAGAAAAGTGCCACAAAGTTGAAGGGACTGGAGCATACCTCCTTTGAGGAAAGGCTGAGAGGGCTGGGGCTCCTCAGCCTGGAGAAGACTCAGAGGAATCTCATCAATGTCTATAAACACCTGAGGCGATGGTGCCAGGAAGATGGAGCCGGGCTTTTTGCAGTGATGCCCAGTAACAGGACCAGAGGCAATGGGCACAATGTGAAATGCAGGAGGTTCCCTCTGAACAGCAGGAAACATTTTTCTGCTGTGAGAGTGACCAAGCACTGACCCAGGTTCTCCAGGGGGGTTGTGAGTTTTCCAACCATTTGTGGAGTTTCAAAGGGACATAGTGCTGGACAACTGGCTCTGAGCATCCTAGCTTAAGCAGGGAGGTCAGACCACAAGACTTCCAGAGGTCATACCCAAAATTTCTAGAATAGTCTTGGTTTTTTGGTCCTGAGCAAATTTTTACGTATTGGTAAAATTTTGTATTAAATTTCAGCCAGAGACTACTGAAGTATCAGTTGTAAGAATCATACCCCAGACCAGCATTCAGTTTGGGCGTAAAAATGTGAAATTTCTGTCTTTCAGTCATTATAACTGCAATTGACTCACATTTTACAGAAAATTTTAAAAAGGAAGAAGGAAAAAATGCAAAAACCAATTCTTTTACTTCTATGTACTCTATTGATTTGTGGTGTTTCATTAACACCCATGGCTTCAGGTGTCATGACAGAAGATTAAATAAAATACATATTTAACAATATTATATTTGTATTTTACCTGAAAAATTCCTTGCCAGTGTCCAGCCAAGGCAGTACATACCATCCACAAGACCTGCCTTGGTGGACAACAGAAACACCCCACATTCTAGGGAAGAAATGGAGTCCTATGAGTCCTATGAGTAGTGCATGCATCAAACTGAATCCTGTGTTAAATATGAAGATAATCATGTTTTATAACAGCTACTTTACTGAGTTGTTACATTTTTAGGGTCAAACTCCCTTAAAAAGAATTGCTATAACTAAAACTATCCTATAAATTTGAGATATTTCTGGAACTGTAAACAAAGCTAAAACTTTCCCACTTTGTCACAAAAAGGGAGTTGGTTTTTTGGTTTTGGTTGGTTGGTTGGTTGGTTTTTGAGTTTTTTGGGTTTTTCTGTTTGGTTGGTTGGTTTTTGTTTGTTTGTTTTTGGTTTTTATTGGGTTGTTTGGGTTTGTTTTGTTTTTTTTTTACGTAATAGCTTAAAGTTTCTTCTGCAGCCTGGAACAAGTATTTTAAATTTTAAATGCTGTTTCTTCCTGCAATTAATTAAGAATTCCATTTTAAATCTGCTGCATATATTTTCTTTTATCACATTGTCATCCTTTGTTTTCCTTCTCTCATACTCCCAAGTGCAGACATAAGGCCACACAGTCATCTTTTCTTCCTTCATTGGTTTATATTTCTTTTGGATAGCTCAGGGTCCATTTTTGCCCAGGAGTCTGTTCTTAGCAGTTTTTAAAAGCCAGATCTGTGTGTGAAATGCAAAAACCCCAACACGCTTGGACAGCTTGGGCTCCCTCACCAAACATAAATGTTCATAGAAGTAGGAAAAGTTCTATTTCTTAACAAGTGGGACATCACCAAAAATACACAGAAAAATGCACACAAATATGAGAGCGTAATGTACTCAAACTTAAAGTGTAATGGTAACATTTGGTTATAAGCACATAACTTGGGAGGTGTGTATCATATTGTGGCAGTGATTCCTGTTATCTTCACAATTAGTTTGAGTGTTTGCAGTAGTTGGACCAACCAAGAGATGGAGGAGAAGTGAAGAGCTAGCAGGCCCTATCAGGTAAAGAGGAGAAAGGCATAGAAAAGCGAAGGTGTCATATAAACTGATCTACAGAATTTATTAAAAGTTTTGAATAACTGAATATTTAAAAATGTTATTCATATTGAATTCTGTGATAAAAATCAAGGTAGACCTGTATGACATTAAAAAGGAAACCCTTTTATATGCTGTTGTTCAGTAGCAAAAAATAATCGAATTGGTCTAAGATATCACATATATTTAATACAGAAATTGATTTTTTAAAGTAGTGACTAGAACAATTTGTTAAATTTGAATTTTGAAACTATAATTTTTAAAGTTAAGGGAGAAATAAATATTTGTAATTTCTGTAAAAAGTGTCTTTTGAGATACAATATCTCATTTTCTACAAAGTCAAAAGTTATAGTATTGTAAAAGCTCTGCACATATTATTAGTTCTACTTTTACAAAATCTGCTGATTTTCTTCTAAGGTTTCTTTCATTAGTTCCTGGGACTCAAAGACTAAGCAAAGACTTTTTTTAGTAGCAAATAAAACAATTTAGCAGCTTAATGGACTGTCACTTGGAAGGAAAATTATCTAAATACAGGCAGTAGGTTTCACTGTAACCATTCCACTTTCAGCTCTTCCCATTACCCTAACCTTCTGTGCTGCAGTTAAAATAAATTAACAAGAATCTGAACATGGCTAAAGTGAGAATTTAACCTGGCAAGATTCGTGGCTGTGTAAAGTAGATTTTATTAAAAAGTCCTGTAAAGACAGACAGAAGTAATTTAGTTCCATCCTCCCCTGTTGTATTCATCTGGGTCTGAAAAGCAGCCATTCAATTTGCATAGAAGCTTACATTACCAATAAATAGAACAAAACATGGCATTAACTGCAGTTGGAAACATGACTTCCTTGCCTGTAAAGGGAATGGGCATTTCTTCTCTACTTAAAATACATGGGAGTAATATAGAAAATATTCCTCTTTTATTGTTGCAAGCAGTGCATGAGAACTAGTGAAGAAAATTTCTGTTTACCTTTTTTTTCAGAAATCAAATCAGATGTGTGAAATTTAGCAAGAGAACGTTAAAGCTTCATTGTAAATTCAGTATATTTTTAGAGATGTGCTATCTGCCTTAAATACTTTCTAATTTGGATCTGAGCAAACAAAATCTGCTGGCTGAGATAAATACCTATGTAGGATGGAGAAGATTTTGGCTGGGATATATGCAATCAAGCATATTAAAAACCTTTAATAAAGCATTGAAAATCTTAGCAGTGCTTTATCAACACATAATAAAATACAGTCTTAGGATTCAATTTTCATTTAGGTTTCACATATCAGAATTAAAAAAAAATATTCATCCCTTGAAAAATGGTGAATTTGGACACGGATACTACCCCCTGTAATGGTCTTCCCCACAAAATGCAGTGGGGTGTGGAACTCCCTAGCAAGGGCTGAGCAGATAGAGCCCACATGGGCATCTCTGGGCCTGCAGCAAACACCTGCCCCAAAAACTGAGAAAGTGGTTCAAGTGCCTTGTCATGGATGTTCAGAGTTCACTGGATTTCCCCTAGGGTGTCCTCCTGAGGCCTTTCCAGGAGAATATGGCATTCCTGCATGTCAGGAGCACATCATGTCTGCCTGCCTGATGCAGATTATTTGGGCACCATCAGGCACCTGAAAGGACTTTGTCCATCTGAGCTTAGGCAACTGACTCTCATCCCAAACTCCCTCTACATTCATAGGACTGAGTACCTGAATTTCTTCAAATATCTATCTAGGCCTCAATATCTAAAATTTGGTGGTGGCACCAAATTCATTATGCCACACCACACCACAAAAAGCCCACTACAGAAAACTCACCAAATTTGCATATTTTAAGACTGGTTTTGTTAAACTCCAAAGCTCTCTCCTTGGCTTTACTGTAATCATTGTAACTCATGTTAATAACTGTATGTCTGGCTACAGAAAAAAATTTAAAAAATGACTAGAACATATTAAACACTGTCCTTTAACAGCGTGTCCTTTCTTTTGGGCTAAGTGTTTTTGGGAATCTTACGAGGTCACTGCAGGAGCACAGCTTCTCTAAGGCTTAAAGGCTGGTGTTACAGTTAGGGAAGAGAAAGAGTGGCAGCATTATGTACTCCCATCCACTCAGCCAAATCAATCTGCTGTGTTAAGGGGTAAGGTGTTAAGGCTGTTTTCCTTCTTCTCCCAACAGAGCCCACTCTCCTGGGCAGTACCTCATTTTCTATGTCACAGCCCTGTTGGGTGGGGATCCCCAATTATCTGGTCTCAGGGTCATTCCAACTCTTCTGTGATTGCCCAGGGCAAAACTTGCCTGCTCTCAGCTACATACCACAGAGCTAAGAAAAGTGGAGTCAGCTTCCTTAAGACCTCCCTTCTGGTTCAATGAATCTTGCCCTGCTGTGAATCACCTCTTATGCTTCCCTCAGGCACCTAGCCTCGAAAGAGGTCAGAGTCCAGCCTTCACTCCTGTATTAATCCTTTCCTTGGGCTGGCTGGAAGCAGCTCTTTTCTCAGTGAGTGGCTTTAAATCATCTCCTTCAGTCCTTGGATTTCATTGTGGTCAGCATGTGTCTGGAATGAAGAATTGCAGCATCCCAGTTATAAGCGCCCCAGGCTTTTATTAGCTATAGTCCTAACAGCCTAATTCCATGGTTTAATCATTAGATAGGTCTTCCTGTTAGAGATCAAACTTCAGTCTTAGGTCAAGTTAACGTTGTTTGTTTAATAAATGTTCCCCCATACAAAACCATGTACTGTCAGAACATTAGTAATCACCCACCACACCGCTTGCCTTCTGCCCCTCTTGGGTAAATTGGCTTCAGAAAATATCATAGTCAAGAAATATTTTTCCATTAGCTAATATAAAAACTCACATACTAGAAGCTACAAGTCATCAGCAGGATGTAACAAATACCTGAATGAAATTTGTCTCACTTGTGAATGAGACTCATCTCATTCATGTCAGAAGGAGTGTTGTGGTAGTAACACTGAGAGCCTTGTAAAAAGTTTTGCATAATTATGATAGTCTTTCACTATGTTTTTGGGAGGAATACTGGAGCTCAGTGGTGGCAACATTTAATGCACTCCTCTTCTTCTATGTGAGTTTGAGGCATATGGAGGTTCTGTTTTGGGTACAAGAGCTACATAGAAATCAAGCATTCTTCTAATTTTCTGAAATGTCAAAATGACAAAAATAAATGTCAACATTTATCCCAATGTTATGGATAAAGGAATGTTACTGTAGGAAAACACAGATAGCAACACTTCAGCCACCTGATATACAAAGACCAGATTTTCAAAAGATACTTGAAGTGACCCAGGAGTGTTGGAAAAAGTGTCCTTACAGAGTTCAGACTTGGACTCTTGGCAGCCAATATTCCTCACAATAGGAGGGAGATTTGCCAAGGAATTTTGGATCAGGTCTCTTCACTTATTCGAGACTTTGAAATGTGTTTTGCAACCCATGGAGGAAAAAATAGGGAGGAATTAAAACTGTGACTCAGAACCATCCCTAGAAGGTGTAAATTAAAGGGTTAGAAGACATCTCACTTTTAAATGGTGTTCACATTCAATAGAGAAAAGCACCCCTTGATGTTGCACTGACTTTTTGATTTAAAGCTCAGTAATTAAAAGCAGCTATTTTAAAAATGGCTGTTTGTTAATCCAAGATGCTGTTACTTTGCAATTCATTTCAGGCAGCACTTTTATAAGTTTGCTCAAAAGCATTCCAAGAGGACTAGTTTTAAACCAAAAATCCTGTGAATATTTATCTTCTGGATTTAAGACATGATGAATTTAAGAAGCTTAGGAAAATGCCAGCAAAAGTCCACCAGTGCTTTCTAGCATTGCAACTGATGCAATATAAACTGGAAATTAATTTCTTTCAGAAGAGAGGGCTTGCATTGGAAATGGTGCTCTCTCATTGCAGGTCCAAAGGAAGAGGGGAAAAAAGTGATTCTGCCGTGTTCAATCCCTCATGGCTGGTCATCCCGGGGAGGGAACTGGGTACTCTGCATCCCCTGGAGGAAGAAAATCCCTAGGCCTTAATTTTTTTATCGAATTGGATCAATATGAATGGTCATTAAGGTTAGATTTTAGACTCAATGATGGTTTTTTGTTACCCAAAGAATACATTTACACTTGGTATTTCAGATCATCTGTGGAAAAGCATAATGAAGAGAACTAGTACAGATTAGCTGCCTTTAACTTTTGGTACCGGAGTCTATTCTGTGCAGCTAAAGTTGGGTGTGTGAGATTATGAGTGTCTGATTATGGGATTTTAAAAGAAGACTTGATCCTTGTCTTTTGAGAATACTTTGTCTGTTTAGTCTTAATGCCACTTTTTTTTTCTTACTTTACTCCACTTATTTGTAAGTTCAATTTTCCTCTATTCTCATTCCTGTTGAATTGAGCTCTAATATTTTGAAGCCTTCCTATTCTAGAAAGAAGCTTGAAAATGAGAATATGTCTTTATTTCTAGTAAAATCCAAGTTACCAGGCACCTAACTAATGTGTCTTGCTCAAAAGTGCATGGTTACAGCCACCTCTAGATCTGGAGTCTGAAGAAAACTTCCACCTTCTCTGAGCCCACCACCAAAGGGGTGTTAGAGATCTGTTTTCACAGAATGTGGAGCACAGAATAGTTTCTGACCAAAGGTCTTCAGAAAGTAAGAAGTTTTGCTTCATAGAACAGGACTGGAAAAACACATGATTCTTGGTTTTCTTGGTCTCATAGCTGTATTTGCAGGTTTTTTTGCTGAGTTCGGTATAGACTGGTGAGAAGTTATAGAATGTAAGACCTCGAGAGCAGCATTGTCCTCTCTAAAGGACATTGAACCTAAAGACTGTGCTAAAGATGGCACAGGACAGTGCCCCAGGGCAGGTCCCTCAGCCTTTTTGATTTGCCAGTGAAGAATCTAAACTTGCCAGTCTTGCAAATTCAAAGTTTTTCAGAGAGAACCTTCTGTGATCAGAGGATGCCAAGCTGGAACTTAAGTGATATTACTCTGCAAGTATGTTTGCCAAAGGCAACATGAATGTAGAGGCATCATTACATGTGGCCTGAGAACTTCAGTAAGCAAGCAGGGCTTCATCCAGAAAAATTCTTATAGTTTGAATATATCACTTCTTGTGAGTCTATATTTTGCCAATCTTTGACAAATAACTCATTTTTCAATAAAAATGAGAAAAATGTAAGTTCAGAAGCATGTCAACACCTTCTGTTTTGTCATCAACTGTGATAAGGTTAACCTTGAATATTTTTGAATTTATTTGGTAAAGAAGAAAAATGACATCTGTTTTGTAACCTCACATCTTCCTACACTTTCTGACAGCATGCAGCATTTTCACTAAGGTTTGCTCATGAAAGCTGAGCTAATCAGAGGTGGCTATCCAAAGTTCAGTCAATAAATAGCTTGACTTTCTAGCTTGTAATAATATAAAGGGATCAATAGGAACTATGAAGATTATTTCTCCATTTCCTTCTGCTTCACGTTAAACTAGCCATGAATGACAGACTACTTCCCTTCCACCAGTTTTCTGTCCTTAGCTGTTAAGCAGCACCTGTTCAGGAGATAGAAAGTAGTGAAATGGAAAATACTAACATTTGAACATTTGCATTTAAGTAATACATTCCCAAACAATACCTATTTATAGTCTTTGCATATTTACTATGAAATCAGAATGTTTGATTTAAAAAAATGTAATTTCAATCTTTAGGATGCACGTGATTTTTTTTGTCACTCTTCTTGCAGAACTGGCTCAGTTATGAATATTTTGATCAAATCTCTGTCCTGAAAAATTAAGATTACTACTAAGAGCAGGCTTTTGTTTTGAAAACAAGAACATAATTTCTACCTTAACAGCATATAGCACAGCTTAAGTAATGTCAGCCCACATGAAGCTTGTGAAAGATCCATTATGTCATATTACTTTCTGGAAAAGGATTTAGTAAATGGCTATACTGGAACAGTGGGGAAATGTCCAGTTTGAAATGAATATCAGTGTGGAGATAAAACATTGACCAATGTGAAGTCAAGAGTATTTCTGAGGCAAAACAGAAAAAATAAAGATCAGTAAAAAGAAATAGAGTTACACACTTAACATAGATTGTATGGAGAAAAAAAGGTAAGAAGAAGGATCCAAGAGAACCAAGTCAGTTGTGTTTACATAAAAAACCAGTTATCTGCAAAACCAGTGGCTTTTAAGTTGGGATTTTTTTAAAGGTTAGTGAAAGTGAGTGTGTAATTTGGATCTGTATCTCACCTGCAATTAAGGTTATTTCTGGCCAGACATTTAATGCAGTTTTAAGCAGAAGACTAAGACACAGGCCATAATCTAGAAGAACATATTTAATACTCATAAAGAGTTAAAAGTATTTTAATTGTCAGGGTAGTTGAAATTCCAGGAAAGAGTCTAGGGAAATAAGCCAAAGTAATCTTGGAACAATTCTCTTTGAATATCATTGAGGACAAAGAAGGTCTGAGAACAGGAAAAGTTCAGAATGCATCTCTGAAAAAGAAATTTGTGGAACAAACCAGAAAGCTTAACTTTAAGACTAAGGAAGAAAAAGTTAAAAGTGTCAAGAAATGCTGGGGCTTTTTTGGTGGTGGTTATTTACCCTCAGTGCTGAAGAGGTCTGTTATTGCAACTGAACATGATGTTAGCTACAAATTTGGTGGGGGTGGGTAATGCAGTGCCACAATCCAATATTTCTGTTAATAAATTCCATCTCAGAGAAGGAACAAAAGCCAATTTGGGACACTCTGAAAAGGGTGCCTCAAACTCTACACCTTTGAAAACAAGAGATAACTGTCTGAAATTTGTAAAATTAATTTCAATGCATGAAACTGCAGGTGAGCGAGAGAGGAAATGAAAAAACCAGAGTATTGAACATTGCAGCCAAATACCACCACTACAGAAGCTGACCTAGCTTATACAGTTGATCCCTGACTACATACATGCTGATGTTGTGATGTTACTTTAACAAAAAATTAACTTTTTGTATCCTGTAACCTAAAAATCATACCTAAGTTTTAAGAAGCAGGTTGGTTTTCTTTACCTCATGTGGTGCCTAGGATCAGTAGTTAGGGCCCAGTGTCCAGTTCTGGAAGCCACCAAGTGCAGACAGAATTCCAAGGAGAGAAGAGATACCCAGGGAAAACCAGTTTAAAACACGTGGTGTTGAAAGGATGAAGGGATTAGACATAGCTGAGAAAGATGAGAGAAGAGACTATCATAACATGTAAAGGTTTTGCAATATAGATGTTAATCAGCAAATGTTCTGCATGCTTTTTTGGACTATGACAGGAAAGAATAAGCCCTGCTGTTTAGCATTTTCCAAGGATGGAGTCTGCTCAGACCTCCTGTGCAGAGTTTAACCACTGGGGTTTACAACGGCTGCAGTACATCCTGTTGTCCTGCCACTATGTACTGCTAAATCTATCCCCATCTCCACTGTAAACACCCCCATGGGTGGTTGTAGACAGCAATTTAATCTCTTTGCCCTTTCCTTTTTAGGAAAAATCCAGTTCCTTCTCCTCTCCTATGTCTTGTGCTCCAGACATCTTTGTGACATTCTCCAGCACATCCGTGTATTTCTTTGTACTGGGGAGCCTCAAACTGGCCACAGCTCTCCAGATGTGGTCTCACAAGTGCCAAGAGGAAAGGAAGAAGCACATGCTCTCCCAATGCATGTGTGTAGATGGTTCCCACTGCCATAATAGCGTGTGGCAGACACACGTTGAGCTTGTCTGTCAGGATTTCCAGGTCCCATCCAGCAGAACTGCTCCACAGCCAGTCAGCCCCAATGCACGTGATGGATTATCCCAGATACATCCCAGAGACAAGACTACATGCTTGTTTTTATTGAGCATCGTGAGGTTGCTGCCAGTCCACTGCTATAGCTTGCAGAAGGTCTTCAGCTTAAGAGTCCTGCCTTTCAGTCCTTCAGCTACTTCACCACAAATTTTGTATCACCTACCAATTTGCTAAGAGCACACTTCATCCTCTCATCCAAGATAACTGTTGCCTGTTTCTCAGCCTGGAAATGAAACTTGAGATAATTTTAGTAAGGAGGTAATATAAAAGGGCATCCTTATTTGAAGGCCTNAAGTGGTGATGCAATTCCCCCCCTAGGTCTAGCCCTTTCTCTGGAGCCCCCTTCAGCACTAGTTGTACTTTACCCATGAGAATGGATCTCCAAGAGTTGTTCTCAGCCTTGGTTCCCAGGAAGAACCAAGACAGCACTGGGGCCTTGTACTTCCCAGGGCTTGGAGCTCTGGAATTTGTTTTGTCTCTCTGCTTAGGGATAGGCCATGGAAAAGTACTGGGAAAACTAGCTACTAGTACAATAGGTGACAGAGTTACAAATATACATGTGAAGAATACAGAGAACATGTGAAAGAAAAGAAAGCAAAACCCAAACAGCATCATAACCAATGGAGATACAGTGTGATACCTGAGAAATACTACTTGTACACGCTGCCCAGCCTTTCAATGACTCACTATTACTGTGTTAGTCGAGAAAGCCCAGCCAATTTTTTGTCTACCATGCAGTGAATTCTCACAGTTTGCCCAGTTTGCCTACAAGTTTACTATGGAAGAACCTGTCAAAGTAAAAGCCAAAGTAAAGGCATGCAACATCTACTGTTCTCCCTTCATTGACAGAGCCCCACATTTTTGCTGCAGAATGCAATCAGGTCAATCAGTTTCTATTTGATCATGATAAATCTGTGTTAGTTGTTTCCAAAAACTTTCAGTTTGTCATGTACTTGGACAGGGCTTCTGTGAGAACTTGCTTTGTAATGTTCCTACTTACTGATTTGAGGCTGGCCAGGCTGTAGTTGTTTCATCATTGCTTTTTCTTTTTTTTGAAAATGAAAATAAGATTCCTCTTTTCACAGTAATGAGAAACCTCTCCTGAACACCAAGAGCAATTTTGCGTGACATGGACCAGCTCCTTCAGCTCTATCCTCAAATTCAATTCTACCCTATCACAGTGAGGACATGCATGTTCACTTCCTCTCCCTCAATTTTCTAAGTGCTGCTACAAAGAGTGGAAAGGTCTGAGATCAATCCCTGCTAATAATGAGCGATGAGAAGAGGACCTTGATAATCAAACCCTCGTCAATGCCCTTTGTCATTAGTTTGTCTGCTCCTGGACAGCAGTAAGTACCATATTCCTTGGTATTCCTTTTGCTGCTGAGGTACTTACAGAAGGTTGTCTTCTTAGCCTTCATATCTATGTGGTGTCAAATTCAGTTGTGCTTGGCTTTCCAAACTTTCTCCCTGAAATAATTCATAGAATTCACAGAGTGACTAGGTTGGAAGAGACCTTAAAGATCATCGAGTCCAACCCATGCCCTAACACCTTAACTAAGCCATGGCATTGAGTGCCACATCCAATCTTTTTAAACACATCCAGGGATAGTGACTCCACCATCTACCCGGGCAGCCCATTCCAGAACTTTATCACTCTTTCCATGGAAAACCTTTTCCTGATATCCAACCGATATTTCCCTTGGCACAGCTTGAGACTGTGTCCTCTGTTTCCGTCAGTTGCTGCCTGAACAAAGAGACCAACCCCCACCTGACTACAACCACCTTTCAGGAAGTTGTAGAGAGTGATAAGGTCACACCTGAGTCTCCTCCAGGCTAAAAAATCCCAGCTCCCTCAGTCATTCCTCACAGGGCTTGTGTTCCCAGCCCCTCACCAGCCTCGTTGCCCTCCTCTGGATACGCTCAAGCGTCTGAATGTCCTTCCCAAACTGAGGGGCCCAAAACTGGACACAGCACTCAAGGTGCAGCCTCAGTAGTGCTGAGTACAGGGGGAGAATGACCTCCCTGGTCCTGTTGGCCACTCTATTCCTGATGCAGGAATACAGGGTGGTTACTCTACATTGTCTGTGGATTGTCTGTCCCTGCCTCCAACTCTTGTGGCTTGAGCTCATTGGGAGTTACACCCTCAGCTGAGCTGGCATCCTGACACATGTTCATTTTCCTGAGCACAGAAACAGAGCTTCCCTACCCTTTAAGAAGGTTGCTTAGGAAGGTCAACCAGCTCTTTCAAGTTCCTCTGCCTTTTAGGGGACTATCCCCTGGGGCTGTGAGGCTTCTTTCAGGCACTCAGTTTTGCTCAGTTGCTGTACTTGATCAAATCCAGCAGTGATGTGGAGGTCCACACCCAGTCTGGGTGACTGTAACAAGGCTGGATGGAAACTACTGTTGACATTTACTTGGAACTTTGAAAAAAACCATTGAGTTACAAAGGCCGGTCTTTGGCCATACCAAGACAGGAAAAGCAAATCAAGCTGTAGCAGGAAACATGGAAGGGGCACTCCAGGAAATCCATTACATATATCCAGAGAAGCCAGAAGAACATATTCTAGGATTCTCCCTGTCTTCATGTTGATGCAAAATCCCCAAATAAATATTTCCCAAACTAGTTTGACATCTACTTGCTATTAATGAGTGTGATGAGTTCCTGTCTGCAGCAGAAAGACTTGCAATCTGCACGTTATGGTACACAGTGTGATGAGCAATATTAAGTGCACCCTTTTGTATGGTGTAGTCAACCTGATAAAAATAGAACCAGACCAAAGCCTAAGAAAGGATTTCTTATTCTCCTACCATCAGATGAAGCTCTTCAGACCCATAATTTAAATGTTTTTTCTCATTGTAGAGGTGCTAAAAAATGTGTCAAAAGACTTCAGCTAGTTAGTCTGCAATTTAGCTTGAAAAGTTTGTTTCTTCCCATTCTTCCTAGTTTTTGAATAAAGAGATGCGGGAAAACGCCTGCATGCCATGGTAGGTACATGAGCTATAATTTGCAATGAAATATCATGGACTGTGGCATACTACAGAAGCTTTAATTAGAGTAATTAAAACACATTGTAACTTACCAGTGATTTTGCATTCAGTATATTTTAAACAGCTGAGCCCTGAAAAAAATGCAGTGATTTGCTCACTACCACACATCAATGGGTTTCTGCAGCTGTGGAATCACACTCAAATTGAGCTTGCACAGGCAGCCAAATTATTCTTTAGGAACTGGAGAAAATCAGAGAATGATATTCCTAGGGACAGACCATTAAAGAAAAAATTAACTCTTAGATCTCCTATGTGATTTTTGGCTCTTTGTACCCAGATGGCAGACTTCAAGGATCTTCTATATTTCAGATATATATATATATATATGTATATATATGAGAGAATATATGAAAGTTTCCCTCCAGTTAGCAGAAGCAAAGAAATACACTCCAAGAAAATATGCTGTTAAGAGTACTGTGAGCATGAACTCACAGTAGAAAGGAAAAGATACCAGGTATTACTGGCTGTCAGTTTCAATCCAGCTGCTTCTTAAAGGATAATCTCACAAGAGTGTAATTAAGAAATTAATATGCTTTTGAGTGAAGGAATGAGGGCTAGGAATTTTTTTCCTAACTGTTTCTTGGCAATTACATTGGCTTTGTATACATCCCCTGTGTATTACATTGAGTAGGCCTTTACCACTTCTAGAAGCTAGAAAATATTAAAAAATTCTGTCCTTCCTTGCACAGATGCTTAAATCAAGACCAGCTATGGGTAGGAGATATCTAGTTCAATTATGCTTTTACACATCCTGCACAAGTGCTTGGTGGGAAAATACGTAGGAGATTCAGCATCAACATCCCCATCCCTGCAACATGCTCCATAGGGCACATCGCAGTGACTGGTTCATGCTGTGCACCTGGTGCAGCCCAAAGTCCAGGTTTGTGCCCAAAACCACATGTTCTACATACAGAAATCCCTAAGCTTAGACCACCAAGCATGTTCTGCCCTGTGTCTGCTGGTGGAGAAGCAATCAAGCCTGTCCCCAGTACAGAGCAGTAGAAGAGACTGGTGAGTCACAGCTAACTGCCTATCTGCCATTAGCTGTTTCTGCAGGCCCAGTGTGAGGACTGAGATGAGTAGCTGGGGATCACTTAAGTAAAAGTGCTGACATCATCCTAGCCAGAACCCATCAGAGGCTGATTTGGACAAAAAAAATGCCAGCTCAGGCACCAGATGAGCAAAAACCTTAAGATTTCCTTCGAGGAGAAACCAGTCTGTAAACAGAAGATTTTTACACTTCAAAATTTAGTAAGGTTAACATCCCTGAGATTAAATGTACACCACAGCATCTGTAAATGGTAGAGAAGGGTATCAAATCTTTAAAGGTCATGCAATCTCCACACAAAAGCAAGTGAGTCCTATCAAAACAGTCTCTCCGGGCAAGGATTGTTCTGATATTTTCAAGACAGCACAACAAAACAGCTAATCATTATAGTTTTCTGGAGGACACCCTGAATAGTTAATTTAAACTAAACCACAGAGAAATAGAAGCTCTTTATTCCAACACAGTTCCTTTTTTTAAAACTACCTTTCTGAAAATGTAATTGAGTCAGCTGTTCAAGTGGCAGCATTCACAACAGGGAAAGGATGAGTCTTCAGTGAGTGATTAAAATCTGAAACAATCCATTTAGATAACCATAAAAATATTTTATTGCAGATTTAGTCCAAAATGAAGAATAAGTTTGTCATAAGAGAAAAGAAGAAGAATAAAATAAAAAGAACAATTAATACAAGCCTTTGTTTTTTCTTTCTTGGGAGCATTTGAAAATTGTTGGCTATTTCTGATACAGAAACTTGTAACAGGACATCACTGCCTCTCATTGCCTACCAGGCTGTCCCTTCTTGCCCCTTGAAACATTGAATGCCTTCTGCCCATACAGCAGGGACCAAATTTCATTACTATGCTCCCACAGGAGACAAATTAGTGGGGCTGTGACTGAACTAGGGGAAGATATCAACCTTTGCTTGCTTTGAATACTCATTTGTCTACTAAGTCAATAAAAAAATAATAGTCAAACTTTACAAAGCAAAAACACTAAAGAAAACACCTGAATAACCCTTGACAGCACTCACAAGAAGTGATGCTTCTCACTTGCACAATAAGCCATTACAGCTACAGCTCATATATGGCCCCAGGGTGGTGAAGGTCCCCCACTCTGCCCCAAAAGGGAACCAGGAGAAGATGCTCTGGCTTAGGACAGTGGTAGGGATAAGGTCATGCCAGACACACTCCAAACAGCAGGAGCTTCATCTCAGATCCAGCAATGAGGGTCCAGTGTTTCTTTCCATGAGGAACTACTCCCACAAGATTAACTTCATCATGCAGGGGTTATACCACCAGTCCCTCTGCTGAATGTTACATGGGTCATCCAGTCTTTATCCCTTGTCTCTGGCAAGGAATAGGGTGCTGTGGGATACAGCAGACTCCTCCACAACCAGAGGGAAAGCTGGTGAAGGGATCAGGATGACAAGAAAACAGCCCAGCTGTGGCCTGCATAAATCACCTGGGCCCACAAATACAGATAAATTCTGTCTGTAACTGCACTTCCTTAAGAAAAGAAAACAGCCTCATTTTCTGGATATGTTGTGTAAGAAGATTTCAGGATCTTCCTGTTTAACTAGTCAATCCATCTTTCAGTTGACCCATAGCAAACCTCAAATGAAATGTTTTTCATAAAATACTTGTCAGCACTGTGTAAAGACATCAGTTATTGCATGTCCAATGACATGCAATGTAATTTTTTATTATTAAAAAAATGCAAAGGCCCTAACATACTCGGGAGAGTTATCAATAGAGATTTTAGTACAGGACTTAGTGGTGTCTGCAATGCAATCTGCATCCTCCCTTTGAAGCATTATTTGAGAAAAGTATGTTGGTAGTACCAGCAAGTTGTGCATTAGCTGCTTTAGCTTTCTTGCCTTCTCAAAGGTCAGACTATTCTTCTAAGAATTTTTTATTTAAACTTACTGCTCATCTAATTATATTGCTTGCTCAGAGGCACATATTTAATAGTAGTCAATTTATTAATTTAAAAATGCTGGAAATGCCTCAGCTCAAATAAGCTGGATCCTTCTCTTTAAAAGCAACATGCTTAAGTAGCCACATTGCCTACAAAGCTTTACCCCACACACCTTAACTTCATCTCTAAATGCCACCAAGAGCGTAGTCCCAGCCAATTTCAAAGCACATGCAGAGCAACAATAAAAAAGGAAGAAAGCACAGTAAAGAGGCTTTTTACAAGTAGGTCACAACCAGCCCTAGTCATTTATTCATTAACAATTACCTGAGAGTGTCCAAGATCCTCAGGTGTTTTGTGTAAGAAAACAGGCCAAAGCAGTAAATCTACTGAGGAAATATTTGGTATTTCTGCTGTATCAATGTTTGCCCTGCTGCCTTCCCAATTCTATCTGATAAGCAGTAACTTGTAGCAAGCAGTTTAGCTTCAGCTTTAAGCACTTTATTTATCACAGGTGCAGATGAGTCACACGTATGAGAAAGCCTCAGTCATGTGAATTGGATTTGGTATAAAACCCCATCCCAGTGTTGTTTCCCTTCTGTCTATAGGTAGTGAAAGTTTTAGTTAACTGATTTATGTTTAGTATCATAATTGTTGCTGACCAAAACACTTTGAAGGACTTCCATATGTGCTGTTGGTATTGTTTTGAGCAGGTAGGTAAATTAATAGATGGTTAAATTTTACTTTATAACTGTTTTCATAGTTGTAGTGTTGCAGTTTGAAGAGCTGTATTTGGTTAAGCAAATGTGCTGTGTGCAGAGAAATGACAAGTTATGGCTTCTGCTGATGTGCTTGAAAATAGTTAAGGGTTATGGGACTTTGTGGGTTGGGAGAGAGGAGAGGCGATGGTGTGGTCTGAGCTAATTTGATATTAGTGAGGGTAAAAATGCAGCCATTATAGGCAGAAAAATCTAATTGCTCAGCATTTTTGCTTTGTGGCTTTTTATGATGGTTCTGTACTGTACCTTATGACCCTGGTTTTATTTCTAAGGGGATCTCCCTTTGAAATGTGCACCTTGAGGTATAAAATTATTGTAGTGCTGTCCATTAGTGCTGGCTTATGTAGCAGTCTGTTATGAATTTGTGTTATGAATTGTTTATACAGATCCTATTTTAAATCTCTGTTCTCAGATATTCCTTTTTTTTTTTTTTTTTTTTTTTTTTTTTTTTTTTGGCTGTGTCTATTTGTGGTGCTGAAGTGATTGGAAAACTAAAGAGGAGCAAATTCTGAGTGATTCTGTTACTGCCCTTAATAGGCCTTCAAAGACATGCAACTTGAATAATAACCTAAATCTAAGGTAGTTACCAAGTGTCTATAGGGCTAATCAGCTGCCACCACTGGGAATAATTAATTACAAAGGTGTCCCACTTCTTTTTAAGTTGTGTATATTATTTTTGTTTGTTTTAGTGTTTGCTGTCATGATGCTCTTCAGAGAAACAGGACAGTAAAGTTTCTCTCAGCTTAAGGCTGTCCTTTGGGTCTGGCATGTGACTTTGATAACAGCTTGGATAGGAACTTGGTGTTTATTGGAACAATGTCAGGTCAGTAGCTTTGAAGTGTAAATCTTCTGCTTTGCTTGCCCAAGAAGTGCAGATGAGCCCCGGTAATGCGGGTCTACCTTGCCCTGGGAGTACTTAGTAGTGTGCCTGAGGGATGGTAGCCTGAGCTGGAGCATTCCATCACCTCTGGAGGGATGTCTCACGGTTCTACACAACATTGCTGAGGGGCTGGGGAGCTCTGCTTGGGTAATATGCAGTGAAAAGGGGTGATCACTTTGCTCTTGTCCCTTGCTGAGCACTGGCTGCTTGTTCTGTCTTGTCCCAAGTGCCTGTCTGTGGCTGGTGTTCCTTTTCACCTATGGAGTAACTGTCTTAAATCCAATTTGCCTCTCTTCTGCTTAGCTATGCAGCAAATCTGCTGTGACTTTCTTTAATAAGAGCATGGCCTTGAGAGATATCTTAATCTGGGAAGCCAAAAGGGTGATATTGTGAGGGGAAAATTGCTTCCTTAAGTTGCTTGCTCTGATCTGCAGAGTGGATTTGTGGGCCCACTGCAGACTGCTAACAGGGTTAAATCCTTGCTGTTCTCTGTTAGATCATCTGTCCTTGCTTTTGGGATCCTTGTAGTGCTGAAAGGAACTTGTGGGTATGCAATGTAAAGGGTATTCACAGTTAAGGAGAGAGTGATCTGATTTATACTCTTATGATGACACATATCAGCAGCCTGTATAAGTAAGATGCATGTTTAGGTTACAAAAATGTATGTGTATATATACACACATACAGTGTGTGTATATGTATGTATACAAGCTGTAACTAAAGATTGTTGTTGCCATAGAGTTTAATTCTAAAAAAACAGCCCTCTTCCAACCCAGAGCATTTTTTTTTTCAGAGCTCTTTTATTAATCATTAGTTTTTGTGTTCTTTATTCCTTTTATTGATGTTGCATCTAATGGTGTCAGTCTGCCTTGAGATGTTAAGACAGACTATCAAAAGATAAATTTTCTGCAAGACTTAATTCAAAGAGATGTATTATTCCTGCAGCTCTCTTCCATGTTTCCAAATATGATCTCATGAATTTAAATAGATCAACTACAGTTGATGTCTCTTCTTGATCTATTTGAATTGCTTCTGAAGCTACTGATCATATGCTTTTGTCTCCTTCATGCTGGTGGCACAGCTGTCTGCTCATTCAAGGCCCAACTTCTGAGGTTCTGGGCTTATTCTATGCCTCTAAACCAGCTCTAAAACTGCAAGCTCTTATAAGTAATCAATGCTAGCTCATTCTTGGCAAGGGTTTAATCCACACCAGGGTTTTGATGGAATGGTTCAATTACTCTTTCTCTTAAACTTGATAGTCAGATGCAAAAGGAATAAAGGAGATGGGACAGTTTCCATAACTCTTAATGATATTGTGCCTTACTCTGCAATTAATAGTATTTATAGCTTTATGTACTCTCTCTTCTGCTTCCTTCTTGATATAGAAAAGTGAATTACTACTCCCTAAAAATCCATAATAAAGACAAAATAACTCCTGCAAATACCTTCTTTATAGATCGTTTGAGCAGTTAATTAAGTAAAGCATGGTTTTTCTTTTCAGTGACTGAACAAAACTCAAAGCACTTTCTAAACAAGGTGTGAGACTATATATATGCTGAAGGTGTATTCCACAAATATATTAAAATTACTTATTTTTTAGCATTAGGTAATATTTTGTTTTCCTGTGAATGCTTCTGAGTTATAGCCTTGTTAGAACTTCTACAGAAGCAAGCTTGACATTTCAAAAATCCCCATTTATTTGTTCCCTGGAGTATCTCATCTAGCAAGTGCTCTGCATTTCCTTTTCTGCTCCTGCTATTCTCTTGTGTGTCGGAATCACATTTGAAGTACAGATAACTGACCTGCAAAAAAGCTGCTTCTTCTTTGAGCATCTCTGACCTGCCTGAAATGGTACAAGAGCACTTCAGCCATAGAAAATTACAATAGCAGTAAGGTGTTTGAGCCATGTTAATTTTGTTTGAATATGAGGGTAGCAATTGCTTACAATAATTCTGACATTCTGCACAAGCCACAGAATGTAAGTAATGTTTGCATAATACATACCTCTAGAGCTGTTGTTCCTCCCCAAGAGGATCCTAACAAATTAAGATGGAAAAGTTATCTTTCAGGATTGCCATTTCTTTGAAGACACAACAACAATCACAAATATATCAAAGCAGTTAATTTGTTCCTGCTGTACCCAAGTGCCTGCATGTGTCTTAATAGCTTCTTAATGGATGCTTAAGACATTCTGTCTGTATCCAACAAACAGAGCTCTCAACACTTCATGGCTGATAATTACCCATGAGTTTACTTAATAGGGTTAATAGGCTGCAGTGTGAGGTTGGCTTTTTGCTGTCACATTTGGGAACTCATTGTCAAAGATTCGTTACCTGGGATGTCCCAATGTGTTGCTTCAAAAAAAAAAAGAAAATCTTGAGGGATGGAAAGGAGAAAAGCTCTGCATTTACTGACCTTCAGCATCAGCAGATCACATTAAGTTGGCTAATTAAGTACAGACTTGAGTTCTGTTCAAACTAATATTTGATCCTATAACTTGTAAGTCTGGGCAGATTGTGCAGTTTAATAAAACTTTGTGCAGTACCAGATTAAATTTGTGCAGCAAACTTTCATTTCCTTGTGGCAGCTTGTAGGGGGGCAGTCAGAGGTAACATTCTGCCCTGCCCTGCTGCAAGATCTCTAACCCATCCCAAGACTACTGGTGCAGTTGCTATGAGTAGTCACTTCCTGGTATACAAGGGGGGATCATTCCAGTCCAATACATCCTGTACATCCTGCTAAAAGAGAAACCAGGACAAAATAGATTTGCCTTTTTTTGTTTGGTTTTTTTTTTTTTAAGATTACCAGTCTAAGTACAGCCTTCACAGTGATAGCTGGGAGTATGTTGCTCTCCGTTCTTTTGTTGCCATTGAAGGAAATGACTTTTATTTGTCCTCTGGGCAAAAGGGCATAAGCACCACAAGGAAGGTTTGGTAGAAGCATGGTACAGTATGTGTTTTGTGGTGTAGAAGCAGTAGTTCTTTACTCTCTTTGTTGGGCATATTGCAGTAATGCAGGTGAAAATGTCCTGTTACACTACCCTGCACACACATTTCCCACCCCACCAAAAAAACCCTAAACAAACCAAAAAGAGAAAATCCTCAATCCCTCTCAAAAAAAAAAAAAAAAAACCAAAAATCAAAAAAAAACAAAAACGATGAAAGAAACCCCCAAACAACAACAAAAACCCCAAACCCCTAAAACAAACCCTAAACCAAGACAGACTGAAAAACAGGAAAAACTTCGAGAACTTCATTAGTATAATATGTCTAGAGCGAATATAACAAGCTGCTTCATGGATAAGTTTTCTTTGTACTCAACTATTTTTCAATTTGAGAAGAAAATTTCTTGATGACAGTCAAGTATCACTAAAACTTTTTGCTCTGCTCATTTCCCAGGTCACAAAGGCAATGTATAAATATAAGTTGGCACTTGCATGATGATGTAATAGTAATGTGTAGTGTGATTTCACTACAGTCCAGTGTGTTGTCACTGTCTGGCTTAAATATGAAATTCAAATGAGCAGTGTAGGATTATTGTGCTGCACAGGGCTAAGTCTATAATAAAATGTGCTTCTTTGGAGAATGCTGGAAACAGCCTCTCTTCTGGTGCTGGAGTATTAGATACTGTCTTTGTGTCTAAATGTGGTGAGCATATGAATGTGAAATATAAGAGGAGATTTGCCAACTGCTGATATCTTTCTGATTTCTCTGCCTCCATATGTCTTTCCACTGGCTGCCTCTTACGTCACAGTTTCCATCCCCCTGCTCAGATGCTTTTATATCATTTTTGGAAGAGGGATCTGTGTTCATCTGACAGAAGGCATGCATAATGTGAGCTACTTATTGAAATAGAAGCAGTTTCTTGGACTGTGCATATATACTGATTTTCCTGATTTCTCCTTTGAGGGTACAGGTAGGGAGGGTGAGAAAGAAAAACCCAAAACACATTACCTTTTCATGTCTGACTAGATCTGCAGTCCCTCAGTGCAGGGTGAACTGCAAGAGGAGTATGACTCTGCAGAAGTGTGCTTACACGGCAGAAAAAAAATCATCCCAGTTGTGACTCAATGGTTCATTCTGTTTACATACACCAATAAACAAGATAATTTTTATTTAACAGGCTTAAAATTTTCCTAAGGAGGGGTGTGTGTAATACAGGTTGTTATAGTAAAATATTCAGGTTTGCAGTTAGGTACATATTATGTTTCTTGAACAGAAAAGTGGAAGGCACAGTTTGAAACTTTCACTTCAATAAAGAAGCGTAAGATATTTCTTTGCAAATTATTATGTAAGCTACCAACTTAAAACCCTTGTTTAAATACCAAAAGTGTATTTTTCACAATAATGTGAATTCTGCATGAGCGGCATAAGTAAATTTCCAGATAACATGTTTCTGTTTATACAATAGGTACAAACCTATTTATAGTATAATATATGTATTGTGTCAAAACCAGTGACTTACTAGCTCCTTTGGGCAGTTTTAAGTCTAGTAACTGAGTTCAAGATTAAAATAATTCCTTATTCTTTATCTAAAGGGCAGACATTTTTAAAAGGATATTTGCAGTTTTGTTTCCCTAAATGACCTCCAGTCTCCAAGCAAGTAAAAAGAAAAGTTGTGGTGTTTTGTTTTTTAATGGTCTGGAGAGATGCTTTCTCTGGTCTTTCAGGTGTGCTCCTCTGGAGAGGAACATGCTGACCATTAGCAGCTCTTTGCCTGCCTCTAGTCCTGCTTGCAGCCCAGGCTGCTGTGGGTGAAGGAGGACTGGATGCTCTGTGGTGGTCAGGTATTGTCTTGCAGCACTTTCTGCACAGCTGACAGGAACCCATGCTGCACTGTTTTCTGCCTGTGTCCTTTGGTCCTAAAGAATGCCTGTCTTTGAGTCCTTTTGCTCTTTTTGTCAGACCAGTGTTTGTGTAATTGTCCGATTAGCAAGGCTTCAGGCAGGTGTGAACTAAGGCTCTGACAGTGAGTGGCAGGTTTTGGAAATATGTCTATAAATTAAAACTTGTGAGGGCTTAGCTGTTCAGATAACAATATTCTCTCTCTCTCCAAGTTTGGATACCCAGTCACTTAAGATGGAGGCTTCTTGTGTGCTTGTAGAATAAATTTTTTAAAGGAACAAATAATCCATATTTGCTTTTCTAAGTGGATATGAGATACTTAAGAAGAGCCATTAATTTACTGAGTAAATCCTTTAGACTGCAGACAGTCACTCTGGCTGGATACTGCAGGAGACCATCATAAGCAGAAGCTGAGGTGATGTAATGCACTGTGTTTGGGATTAAAGATTATCTCCTGAATTGAAAGCTGGAAACTAGACACTTAAACTATTCTGACTTGTGAGATATAGCTGAGATAATGGAATCTGTGTAAGTGCAATGAGAAATTGTGATAGAGTAAGGGGGCAATACTGGATTATGCTGTCACAAAGCCACAGCTGTAGGCTTTGTAAATCTGATAGTGTTAAACCCCACCTTTGCACACAAAAAGTGCTTTCCAATAAAGACAGAGGCACTTGTGCAAGAGATGTCCCTCCTGTGTGGTGTTCACTTGGTCCATGGGTGCCTCAGAAGTGCTGGTGCCAAAGGCTGATGGGAGTGCCAGGTTTGGCTGAACTGGTGGTAGCTCAGGGTGTCCAGGTGTGGAGGATTTGAACTGAAGATTCTGCCTGAGTGAGGGGTTACCAGAAGAGGTTGTTTTCAAATCAGTCTCCAGTTTAGCCCTCCCACCTGTCAGTTTAATGGGGACTCTGGTGCTGCCTTTGTGAAGGAGTAATGAAATCAGGACATCCCTGCCATATATGCAGGAGAGCAGCTAATTGTTTGTAACATCATCCTTTTTAATTATAACTTTGGTCTCAGTATTTTAGTTCCTCATGTATCAGAAGTGATGAATCTTACCTTTTTAAAGAATGTTTGCTTGCATAAATGATATGCCTACCAAAAATCAAAGTAATCTCAAGTGTGTGCTGATTATCTTATGCAAATAATTTTATCTTGGGTAACACACTTGTTTCATTTTAGGGAGCATAAAGATACACTTTGAAAATGCAGACTAATGTGGCCAGATGAATTATACCTTAACTGAGTTCTACTTCATGTGGGGCTAAGGGGAAGAGGGGCAGCAAGGATTACAATTGAACCAGCTGACAATGTACAGACTATGTGCCTCTGTTACACCTAAAAGATTAGTACAGCATCCAAGATAATTACTGTTTAATAGCTGCTCAGAAATCCTCATAAAGAAAAGCAATGACTGGGACACATTTTATGGATGTATTGTTTTTTTTGCTGCAATGTGAAAGTGGCAGAATGACTGTATGGTTCTAGTCACTGTAAAGAAACTTCTACAAAACCTCTTTAACACGATGTATAATGATTATAACTCGCAGGGGAGCATGTAGTATTTGAGGGAGGATGGTTTATCTTGCATATCTAATGCTTTTTCTAATTATAGTGCTTTAAACAATGGCTAATAAAGCATGCTACACACTTTCATTGGAAAGCTAATAACTGCATTCCTCTTCAGAGGAATGGTGGTATCAGCTTTCCTTCTCCACCAGGTAGTGGTGGTCTCTGGGACACCATAGTCACTATTATATGCATACTGCATGCTAAATGCTGAAACTCCATCCACACACAGATAGGGTAATGGTGGATCATTAAGTATAAGTCAAGTCTTTTTTATCTTTCATCTGTACTCTGGGAACAATTCATTCAGTGTGGTCTGACAAAGTGTGGAATCCTAATGAGCCACCAAGGAAAAAGCAGCTTTGTAAAGTATATTTTGCTCCTATGAAGGGTGCTGTTTCTGCCTCTAATGTCTTTCCACCAAACATAAATATTGTTCATCTCAGGGCTCCCATTTCTCATATTTTCACCCTCCACCCATATTCCTTGGTATCCCCTCTGTAGGTCAACAAACCCTTTAAATTTAGCCTTGGTAAGTAATTAGTGGCCTACTGCTAAATTGGAATATACTGCTATATTGGAATACTGCTTTTGGAATGCTTATTGGTTGCTTTGGTGACTAATCAGAGAAGGAGACATCACCAAATATGATATCAGTTTTGAGATGTGTGAGTTGCTTGATTTTACCACTTTTATACTAAGAAATGGAGGTAATAAATGAATATGTCAAGAAACTCTGGAACTTCTTCGCCTCTTGATTAACAGTTAATGTTACACACAAATAAAGCAACTGAAGGATTTTCTTCAGTCTAAAGGGCTTGGTCTAGACTGAAGAAACATGTAGGTACAGACCATGGAACACTGATGTTTTTTGCCACCCACTTTCTATTATGGGTTAATTAACTGTGGCTCTATATGCCCTCCCACCTTCACCCTTCCTCCTAGCCCTGTATTAAACCTCTAGCAAAAGGTATAATGAGGCAGAGCCAAATACATCTCAGTAAAAGTTCTCTAGCTGAAATCATATTTTACAGGTGATTTCTAATTGTACCTAAACTTGTTTCCTCTCTTCTTGCTACCATTTCTCATCAACTGCAACAAAATATCAACTTATGAAGGTGCAATAAACTAGTAAGAGGGAGAAACTTGGGCCCAGTAATTTCTGTGTGCTTTGTCTTGGTCTAACTTAAGTTTAGTTTTGATTGATAGGGAATAAAATGAACAGAGATTGGGGCATACTGTGATGACTTAAAGGATGCAACTTCATATAGAAAAGTTGTTTCTAAGAGTTTTTGGGGCAAGTATTTCCTTGACTTGTTTCTTCCTCTTATCTAACATAGCGGTAGCTGAATGCTGAAAAGACATCTTAGCAGGAAAAACAGGTATTTGAGATTTCCAGTCTGCAAAGCATGCAGTTATTTTGGGAGGGGGGGGGGGGGGGGGAGGGGGGAAGAGGGAGAAATAAGGCCTGGTGACCATGTAAATATATCATAAGACTGAGGAAAGGAATTTGTATAATTACAGCCTTCTAGCATGGCAGGATGAGGTGGATGTTTTAGGCATGGCTTGCCAGAGGGCAGTATTGCTTAGAGAAAAGACCTGGGTGCTGCAGGAAATGTTGTTTGCTTCAAATGCCTTTTGCTTTGTGTACGTCAGATTACTTCAGTAAATTGTTAGCTTTATCGGGAAGAGGAACAGGGGGAGAACTGAAAGCCCAGGTAGTCATTCAGATCTTGGGCGAATGAAGAGGTGAATTATTATAGTAGGTGTGTGTCTGTGCTTGACCAGGACCTGGTAAATCTTCCCTTCATCTCCAGCATTTTAAACGTTCCCTCAGGACCTGAGATTCAAGTCTGCCCCTCAGCTACTGAACTGCATCTGCATCCTGCTCTCCTGCAACAGAGTAACAAGGGAGAGACTTTTGCAGAAAGCAAGGCCTATAAACAGACTTTTTTGAGTTTCTCAGACCAGTGCCAGCAAACTTGCATGCCACTGTCACAGCTGAGGAGTTTCTGACCTATCTGATGAAGCAGAATTGTGTAAAAGCTCTTCTCATGGCTTGTTTTCTGTGCAGAGAGGCTTTTTTGCATGCATCAGAGTGGCTGTAAGCAGACTTCAACATCATCCTTCAGAGACACCGAGGCAGTGTTAGCCAGCCAGCAGTTTTCCAGCTCTTCTTTGGAGCACAAAATCTATTTCCAGGTAGAAGTGAATGTTGCCTGGCTTCCAGTGTCTCTATGGTATGGGCACTTAATACTGGCAATGCAGTCAGCTGGGCAAAGGGGAATTGCTTGGCACTACAATTAAAATTCTGAGCAGCAGAGTTGAATTTTCTGTTGTCATCCACATTGGGCATTCAATTCTTCTGAGATTGAGGAGGTGGGAAGTATCAGACTGAAGTTTGAAGCAGCAAAAACAGGTCTTTGGGCAAATGCCGCTTGCATCTTTATGGGACAGGTCAGCTTTCCTTCTGGATATTCCTGGATGCTTTTGATCAAGGCTTAGGCACAGTTACTATCTGTCCTCAGGCTTTGGCATGGGACTGAGGGTGGGGGAAGCTTGCCTTTGGAGCTTGTGCATTTGTTGTTTCAGAGCTGCTGGCAGAGATACAAGGGTCTGCGTGAGCTCTGTCTTGTCAAAAGGCTGAAAATGGAGCAAACTATTTATTTGAAGAAAGAGCTTTCTTCATGGTTTAAATGTTTTGGATGCAGGTGGGTGGTCTTCCTGCCTTTTTCAGGAACTCCTAAGGGCATATTTCTGTGCTACAGAGTCAGGAACCTTTCCTATTTGTATAGACTGCAGTCTTCAGCTCTTGGCTGTGACTGACTTGCACTGGACCTTGCTGTGGGTGGACAAGTATTTGGTGTTGTCACCTGGCCTAAATGGCTTGGAAGGATGCAGAATAACAGTTAGAAGGGGGACTTGGTGGGAGCCTGGGGCTCTCTGGGATGCTTCTACCTCTCAGGATCTCCAGCAGCTTTTTATTTTACACAGGTGCTGAAGTGTTTGAAGGACCAAGATGCTGCCTCTTCATTAGCCTCTGATGAGTTTAGTTTGTACTAAGTCAAGGCATAAAAAATCTGAGCCCTTAATTCTCAACTTGCTGACAGCCACACAATGGCTGTAAGGACTGAGTAACAGTCCTTGTAATGGTGTAAGGATGGCTGAGTAACAGTTGCATCTCTAGCTCTTTTTAGTTTGGTGGCATTATCTAATGAAAGTTTTGTGGGAGATGTGCACATATGAAGCACTACAGGCTTAAGAGTGAAATCACAGTGTGGGGAAAGAGCTGTGCAATATTGATGAGACTACCTTGATGCTATGTATGGAAAACCATAAAAATAGTCCATTATCTTGTAAAGGACACTGAGGCTTCTTTCTGTGTGATTCTTCTACATTCAAGCTGAGCTGTTGCATTGTCTTTGCTAGGTTGATGACAGTCTGTGAAATCCCTACTGAAGGTTACTGTGCAGGCACAAGTGCAAGAGAAGACAGTATGGTTTTACATGTTACTTAAGGGGAGGAAGCCTAACAAAGCCAACAACAAATGTCCACCACCAGGGCAGCTTGTTATTGTAACCTGTTTTAATGATTTTTCACAAAGCAGCTTAGGCTGAATACAAGAGAGGGGTTCTTTTTAAACTTCTGTTATGCCTCAGCTGCACACTGCTAGTAAAACAAAGATTTGTGGGGTTTATGATGTTTCAGTGGCATGAATCCTGTCACTGTAGGTGCATTAAACTTTCTGACTCACCTACATGCATCTAATACTTGTTTACAGAGAATTTAGTTGCTGCATTACCTGAAGCTGACTGAACTATTGTTACAGGTACTTTACCAAGGCTTGCACTGGTTTGAGGCTTAATTTACATGATGACTTCTGAAAGAGAAAAAAGGCTTGCTTTCTCAAGTACTGTGACTGTGAGGAAGGCAGAGGAGTTTAATGGTGTTTCAGGAGTTGCTGTGCCATTATATAAGTACTTAAAAAATGAACAATGTGTTTTACAGCAGTTACATGGTTGAAAGTGCTTCTCTGGGAGACTTCAATATTGTTCTTTTCTTCTAGTTCCTCACTTGGACATTGAAGACACGGAAACAGGGGCAGAGCTTGTTTTTGTCAAAACTGATGTCAGTGAGATGTTTGAAAGTAAGTTTTGTGCTCTTTCAGGATGAAGTACCATATTGTGTCTTTATTAAGGATCATTGAGCTGATCAGGGATTCTTCATATCCATGATTAAACACTCTTCCATAGGACAAAATCTTCTTTTGGAGTCCAGGCACAAATATCATGGGTAATAGCTGATTTTATAGCTAGTTTATGACCACAGCACTTTGCCTCCAGAGAAATAAGATTGGTCTACTTCCATAAGCACTTGGCCTCTTCAATTTTAAAAATCTTTAGTAGTTTCTTTAAGTCTTTAGATTTGCCATATAGTCAACAAAATTCTTAAAGCATAATAGAATATAAGGAATTTAGCTGAGTGAAATTACATGTGAAATATATGCAAGCATTCAAATATCCTTTTAAAAACTAGTCCATTCTATGGAATAAGGTGCCTACTTCTGAATTCTGGAAAGAACATATAATAGCCTTCTTATGAATTTAATATGAGTTTCTTAAGGTTTTCATCTTTAGCCCACTACAAAAAAAAAAAAAAAAATTTGGTGTTTGTT
>VZRH01002964.1:441323-481678 GCA_013397555.1 Urocynchramus pylzowi
TGGTTTTTTTTTTTTTTTTTTTTTCAATAAGGGGATAACTGTACTACCTCTGTCTTGGATTGCCCAACATTAAAACATGTAGGTTGTGTGTCAATTTTTTACACTTTTTCTATTTAGTTTTGACTTTTTTTCATGGTTGTGGGTTTTGTGGGGGTGGGAAGGGATCTAGTTTTCCTGCAAAATTTGAACAAACGTTTTGGTTGTCTTGGAGAGCAGATTTCTAAAAAATATCTGCCTACTTTTTATAGCTTCAGGGGGAAAAACCCTTGGTGTTGCCGTGACTTGGAAGGACTTAGTCAAGGCCAGTCATAACCTGGGGCATGAAATATTCTTCTTATACAGATTAATCCTGTTTGGTCTGGAGAATTTATTTGCTTAGACATCTTTAAAAAGTGATGTTTCTGTTGAGTGCAATTGAGCTGCATTGACCAATTAAGAAATATTCTTGGATTTTTGGGCTTCTGTGGAATTAACCTCTGAATTGAGGAGGAAGAAAAATCCTTTTGCTCTTTCAGTGCCTTCACTACTTGTATCTAAACAGTATGGGTAGGAAAAGCATCTCTCTCTGCAACTTCACAGAAGAGGAAAAGAGAATGAGACAGGGTGAATGGGAGGCAGTAAGACAAATGAGGATGTGGCAGCAGTTTGCTGTAGAAAAAACTGTAATGTATCCATAGGAAAGAAAAATTGTGTGTGCAGGTCTGATTAGATGGTAACATGCTGCACTTACAGGAGCCCAGAGCTTCACAGGCAATCTTGTTTCTGTATGTATTCAGCTTCTGAGTCTGGCTCAGGCTATTCTCAATCTCTGTGAGTAACTACTTCTAGGTAACACACCTGCAGTCCTTTGATAAGGCCTCTGTCTCTGTGGTGCTGCATGCTGTGAAATGGTGTACTCATGCTTTAAAGCATGGGAGACCTAATCAGGGCAAGAGCAGAAGTCAAGACCAGTACAGTGACTAGAAACAGTAGTTCAATCTTCAGTCAGGCTCTCCAGAGGTTTTTAGAGTGGGCTGTTTGACTGGGTTGAAGCTCCTCCACAGTGAGTCCAGTTGCAGAACTGAACCCAGACTGAACTATTGCAAGAAATACTATTTTTTTTTTTTTTTAATAACTGTTAGGCTTTTTTCTATCCTTTTTCCCAGTTGCTTTAAAAAAGTACTTCAAGCCCCAAAGAAAGAGGAGGAGGATCTTGGAGAACCCCCAGCCTAGAAGAAGAAAGCTTTGGTGTCATACGATGAAGGTGATAAAACGGGAGTTGTGCAGGAGTTGGCATCAAGAGATGGTTCAGGTAGATGGAAATCCAGAGGAAGCTCAGCCTCAAGAGGTGGTCCAGGAACACATTCAAGTGGATGAAAGTCCAGAAGGAACTCAGCAACTCTGCTCACCAGTAGAGCAGGAGCAAGGGAACCATCCCTCAGCAGCACAGCTACTGCCCTCTGCTCAAGAGCCGCAGGGAGGGAATGATATCCATGTGCACCCACAGGGGCAGCCAGTGCAAGGAGGGATGGCCCCAAACATGGGACCACAACCAACAGAGTCAGGGTGGGAGCTCCCAAAAGTGACTGTCAAGGTGCAGCCCCAGAACATGAGCCAGGGGTGGGACTCCCCAGAGGTGACAGTGCAGGTGCAGCCTCAGCGGCCAAGCCCAAGATGGGAAGCCCCATCAGTGACTGTGCAGGTGCAGTTACAGCAGCAGGGCCCAGGGCCATCTCTCCCACAAGTAACTGTACAACTACAGCCCCAACAGGAGTGGGGACAAGGCACCACTGGCATCAAGGTCACTGTGCAGCTGCAGTTGGGCTGTGACCCAGAAGAGGTAACCTGCCTCCAGAACCAAGGTGCAGGAGTGTCAGATAATGACAAAAATCCCCAAAAAAATCAGGGAGAGATGATGACAAGATCTGAAAGTGAGAGAGAGCTTGCTGTGGTGGAGCTGGTGCCACAGGGGGTTCTGAGCCAAAAACAGGGTCAAGGAGGAGAAGTGGAAAAAGCCCAGCAGGAGCAGAGCCAAGAGGAAAGAGCAAAAGTGATGGAGCTGCATAGCATGCAGGCTGGAGACAAAGCAGACCTGAATGGGATGGTGGCAGAGGAACAGCTGCAGGACCAGAGCCAAGAGCAGGAACAGCTAAAGGCAGACCTGGCTCTGCAAAAGGAAGACCAAAGTACAGAGATAAGACAGGAGCGAGGTAACATCCAAGAAGGGCCCAGGAAGATTGTGGAAGACCAGAAGGAAGACCTAGGACCAGAACAGTCTAAGAAATGTCCAAGAGAGCCTCCAAATTATTTTGTTGCTATTCCAATAACAGATGATCAGGTACTTTGAAGCAGCTGTTTTATTAAAAAAAATTAACTTTAAACTTGTGCAGAATTTCCTGTCTTAACTGCAAGGGTTGTTAACAACCAAGCCAAGAGTGATCAAATTCTGCCTGCTTTTATCCCAAGTGGTTTGTTGGGTCTGGGGTGGAGTTAACTTCCTCATAGCAACCCTTAGGTGCTGTGCTTTATTTCTGTAGATAGATGTGTATTTATATACATCCATGTTTCAGCTTCTGCTAGGAAAAAAAATAAAATCAGTTCCATGATTGCTACTGCCCTTTCTATAGGGTCTGAGGTGGTATCATCTCTAGTATTTTCTCTTCTGTGGTCTTTTTTCAAATAAAAGACCTGGCTTTCATCATCCTGTGTTGTCCCATCCTACATTTTCTTAGGGCTGTATTTAGTGCAAGGGTATTGATTTGTTTCTTCATCTCCTTTTCCACTGAAGTTCACAACGGAGAATGAGAATTTCCTTCTCTTCTGCAGAAGATTATAGAGAATTGATCTGTTTTTTCTTCTCCATCTTTTATCCAATAAACTTGCCCTGAGATCCTAGATAGATGGTTAATTTCAAAAATCCATGTGTGCAGTCTCTATGCTCATACTTCAAGGTGTGCTCTATTCTGTGAGTCCCATGTTTAAGCAGTGTTGGAAAAAGCAACAGATCATTTCACCTCCATAATATTAAACCAAAGTGCATCAAACAGTGGAAATACAAACAGACATATTCTCTTCTAGAGGCTTTGTGGGGGGACCTAAAGAGTTCCAGTTACCACAGTAAATGCTGCTTCTGAAATAAATCATAGTCTTGAAGGGCTTGGCTGCTACAGGCTCTGTCCTATGATCCTAGAAAGTAAATTCCAAAAATGATACAATAGCTGGAGAGACAGAATTCCCAATTTATTTACTAGTTAGGGACTTCAACTGAGTCTTACATAACTTCTGCACAACTCTTTGTACTTGTAAAGAAAGTGGGAAGATACTGGCTCACCTTGAACTTCTTATTCCCATTCTGCTGCTATGAATTTTGAAGCTCATTCAAAGCTTTATGAAAGAAGACTATGGAATGTCTCATTTCCAAAGCAGCACTGCAGTGCCTTTATGGACAGATTTTTTTTAACCTTCAGCCTTTCACAGGCAACTGTTACCTGCTGATGGTAATGTTGTTTTTTGGTTGGTTTTTTTTTTTTTTTTTTATTTGCATCTGCTCAAGGTAAGCAAAAGCAAACAGACCTCTCACTTTGTCCTTGTATCTGCTGTTATCCCAAGGGAGCTTGGATGGGATTCTGTTCCAGCATTGTGGAACAGCAGGATTGTGAGGTGGGACATGTCCCATGGCCTTTATGTATGGGCAGCAGATGACTGTGCATTCAAATATATTATTAAGAGAAAGAAAAGCCTTGAAATGCCAAGACAAGGAGCAGACTATTCTACCTGACAGAGACAGGCAGGGGAAAGTCTTAATTTGAATCAGAAACTTTTGTGCCCAGCTAGCATAGGCAGAATGGAGAAACAGTATATAAGTTGTGTAAATTATTAATTTTTTATATATATGTATCTTGGTATTTTTTCCTATTAAAAAATGTAAAAGACAAAACCTAAATATGAACTTGTATGAACAGAGTGAAAATACAATCTACTATCAGCTTCTGCTAGTAGTTTATGGTATATTTTCCAATGAACCAAATATTGTTTGTTGCAATATATTCTCGATTCCTTTTTTCCCTTAGCTTAAGCATTCATGCAGTAGCTGGCATGACTATTTATGCTGCTTAAGGGCAATAATGAAGTAAGAATGATGTATCTGTTGTACAGAATTTTTTCCTTTTTTTTTCTCCAGTGTGACAAGCAGTTGCAGTACAGTAGCTTTGGCAGGCTTCTGAGTTTTTGTTTTTACCTAAGTTAAGTGTAAAAACACTCATGCATGTGTTAGAGAGAGACGTCAAAGGTGCCTTCCTCTTGGTAGGCAATTATTTGCTCTGGCTTTGTCTTGGGCAGAGAATGATCTTTGAAAGTTATCTGGAGGATGGCCTCATATAACTTTTGTGATTCCTACATATGACTGGCTTTTGAGAGGTGAACAAAAGTGCAGAGCACATCAGGAAGATAAATGCCAGGAAGGGAAAATAACTGTAAGCTGAAGACAATGTTGGCAGATGAACAAATGGGTGTGAAGTGGGTAAAGAATAAATCTAAGCTAGAAACTGGAAAGTTTCCTGCCATCTGAGGAATGAGATCATGGAACAGCTTGAAGGGTCATGAATGCTTAACTTATTTTGCTATTTTAATGAGATTTGAGTGTCTTAATATATGGCCTGGGACCACATCCTGTGCAGCCCAATTAATGTCTTTCACCTCTTTTTCCTTGTCTTTTCTCTCTCAATTCTGCTCTTGCATGTTTCCCTGCATTCACACCAGCTCTGGTAATCTGGCAGCTCTGGCATCCCTGGTTGGATACTTTGCCCAATATCCATCAAATCAAAATCTTAGGTTAAGGTTTTGATTTAACCTAGGAATATCTTAGGTTAAATCAAAACCTTAACCTAAGATATTCCTAGTTTGTGTTTCTCTTAAGTGCAGCCCTGAGGGGTGTCAGTGACCTGAGACTGTCCTGTGTGAGGCCTTGAAAGAAACAATGAAGAGTGCAGTACTGTGAGCCTGGCATATGTATGTAAAGAGTGTGAGTAAAAAAATCATAGAATGGTTTGAGTCAGAAGGGATCTTAAAGGTCATCTAGTTTCAACCCTCCTGCCATAGGCAAAGACACCTTTCTCTAGACCAAGTTGTTCAGAGCTTCATTCAACCTGGCTGTGAATACCTCCAGGAATGGGGCATCCACAGCCTCTGGGCAACCTGTTCCAGTACCTTACCTCCCTCACAATCAATAATTGTTTCCTAACATCTCGTCTAAACCTACTCTCTTCCAGTTTGAATTTACTTTTTCCTTGTCCTGTCTCTCCATGCTCTTGTAAGAAGTCCCTCTCTATCTTTCTTGTAGTCTTGCTTCAGCTCCTGAAAGGCAGCAATTAGGTTGCTCTGAAGCACTTCCTTTTCCAGGCTGAACAAACAGAATTGTCTCAGCCTTTCCTCACAGGAGAGGTGCTCTAGTAATCTTGGTGTATCTCCTCTGGACTCATCCCAACAAGTCCATGCCTTTCCTATGCTGGAGGCCCCAGAGCTCAGTGCAGCACTGCAGGTGGGCTCTCACCAGATAGAGTGGAGGGGTGGAATCACCTCCCTCGACCTGCTGGCCAAATGTGTGTGTATATGCACACATGTACATGCACATATAATAGTGTTTTGACAACTTTAGATGCTTTTACCTCTAAAGCAGAGGTTCCTGACCTCACTGACTGTACAACTTGGTTGTCTGCTGCTCTATAGACCTTGGCTATTACAGAAGGGTTTTAAAGATGCTGTTAGAGTTTTGGGAATAATTATTTTGCCTTAATTATTTAAGAGAGCTCTCCAGGTGTCAGGGCCTAGGGCTGTCAAAATTTTTCTTCCTTTCAAGAGGACAAATGAAATGTCCTGTACCAGTCCTGGTGGGTGCACAGCCCGTTTTTCTTTGTGTCTAAGCAGGGCTCCAGGAGACTGGACACCAGGATTGTGCTGGATTGAATCTAAGAATGTTATGGTCTCAGGCTTTCAGTACTTCATTTTAAGTGCTTTCTTCATGCTTCTCACTTCCCAAAAACCCCCAGTTACCCCATCAATTACACAGCATTTATAGAAAAGTGCTAAAGACTGATGCACCCAAAAAAAGTGTAGTGATAGGGTAGATTGTTCCCATGGGAGTAGGAGCAGAAAGTTGTGAAGAATCATATGTGAAGATAAGAAGAGGAGGTAAGAAAAGACATTAACACTGCTCTGTAATAGTTAAATAACTACATGACAGAATTTCACTGAATCTCAGCTTCCCAGATGTCTAAGCCTCAAACTAAAATGCAAAAGGATTTTCCTTCTTATTTAAAGCATGTTCTTGGAAAGATCAGGTAAGGGAGAGCAACAGGAGGCTCTATTGCAGGATTACTGTCAATACTTAGCCTAGTTTGTTGAAACAAAGGTTGTAGTTTGTGTGGTCAGACAGCTTGATGGCTTGATTCCTGCTCAATGTTTTCACAATCTAAACATATGCTGTAAATAGCAGGCTGCAGTAAATTGTGCTTCAGTTGCAGTAGGAATCAACTTAATGTAGAGTCATTGATGTGTTTTTCACAGTGACAAACATACCATAAGGGTTGGTGAATTCAGGGAGTTTGTAGCTTCAAAGAGTTATTTTAATTGTGTGGGGCTTTTATCCTCATGTTTATTGGGAAGTTTTTATGCTAATCCCTTCTGATGTGCAGGATGTGGGACTATTTACTGGGCTGCACAATGACTGCTAGGCTTTATGGAGAAAGATTGCAAAACAAAAGCATATTGACCCAGCTGTTTCGATCTATCTAAGAATAAAGGGGAGCTCTAACATGTGCAAGCACCTAGGTATGTAAGGCAGAGTTTTCTCACTGAAATAATCTGAAAATCTAGAAATGATTTCTCTGTAACTTGGGCTTCCACCAAATACTTAGTACCTGTGTGAATTAATTCTTCTCTCTCCTGCCTGTTCCCATGGCTGGCTTATAAACCTTAACAGCACATATTGAAAAAAGAAAAATCTTTGGAGTCAATTGTGCAAAAGCACAGATAGATCCACAAGAGCCAGAAACTGGCCACACAGTTCTGAGAAACACTAGATCAGAAACCAGCATGTTTACACAGTCAATCTACTTTGGTTGCTGCTACACTTTCCTTTTGGGAAGAGATATCAGTTTAATCTGCAATCTGACTTGTAACCAGAAAATGGCATAAGATTAATTATGGAAATGCCATTTAATTTCCACAGTCTATTAACAACTGACAACTGCATGAAGATCCCATTAATATTTACACAGTGCTGTGAGCTTTAATCTAACATTCTTAGGGTCAGATTCACACCTACTTTAAGATCTAGGGCTTCTGGTTCACAGGAGAGCTATGAATTTAGCCTGTAGGCTTTAAAAAAGGAAAACAGATAAATCAATTCCTGAAAAATCAAGTATGAAACTGAAAGTTGATGCATGATAAATCAGGGAGGGGGAGGAGAGGAAGGTGGCTTTGTGGGTTCCTGGCTTAAACACTGAGTCGCATTTTTGGTTGTGTAAAGCTTTGGCATTCTGAATTTTTCCAGTAATGTGTAGGCATTTTAAAATGAAAATTTATTTCTTTCTCCTGTTTACTCCACTGCAGATTTTGGATAGAATTGAAGATGTTCAAGAACTCATATTCTCTAAAGAACCTGACCTGTCAAGAGCTCTTCTTCCCATTCAAACTATGCACCTTACTATAATAGTAGCTCATCTGGGAACAGAAGAAGAAGTGAAAAAGTAAGAATCCTGCCAAATTCAAGAGCAGCTATTTTTTCTGTAAATGTGGTAGCCTTACTGCTGCTATTGTGAATAATTTTGTTTTATTAGAGCCTACACACAATTCCTCAAACTTTTTTTCATCTGTTTCTGGCTTGCTTTCAGTACCTGTAGGGAGAGATCTTTACAAAAGCTAGCTGTGATGCATCAGAGATTGAAATTTTCTTATCTACCATGGGGTGAAGAGAAAAAGCAGTGTGGCTGTAAACAGGATTACTGTTTTCTTACTGTGTTACTACCACAAATTAGCTCAACAGATGTAAGCTTCCCTGAGCTGCTGTCTTTTGAGAAACCACAGCTTTTCAGATCAGCCATACTTTTATCAGCTGGAAAATCTTAGCTGTTAAGATACATTGCATTAAGGAGAAAACAACAAAAAAGTCTGCCTAGTTCCTTCCCAAGCTGCTCTCCTGTTGAATTCAAGCAGTGGGCTGTCACTGGGGCCCTGTAAATTAAGATGGAACTATTGACAGATGACTAAGGAAACCTGCCCTGTGGTCAGGAGGGTTAGAAGTGAGAGAAAGGTCCAGAAAATAATGCCAGTCTGCTGCAGTTTTTTTCTCTAAGCCTTATCTTACTTTACCACACTGGGAAACCTGGAACTCCTGGACATAAGGAAGCAGAAAGGAAAGGCCCTTATGTGCCTGGGAAGGCATCATGTGGTAGAGGTGGGAACCTGGTGAGAGCAGCCCTTTCTCCAGGGGCCCTGGCACGTACCAGCACGGGAATGAAAAACAGGCCTCAACACCATATGAGTGTCACACATGATCTGCTTGGGTGTAAAGCAGAATGCCTAGCTGGAAAGGTGTCAAAAAACCCAATATGACTAGAAAAAAACCTCTTCTGCCCATACAGGCAGCACCAGTTAAGCAAGTTTAAGATGCTTATGACAGGCTTGTATGTGCCTTATTTTAAAATTACCTGCTTTATTTTTTCATTCCAGAGACTTTTTTTTATGGTCTGAAGGGAAAAAAATAGGAGTGTTATATGGGCTAAGGAGACATGCAGAAGACAGTGTACAGTAATTTAGTAATAAAACCCAGTGGTAGTGCTGCTGACTGGGCAGGCTGATGTCCCAGAGGATAGGAAGCTAGTTGAGAGCAGCAATCGAAATGGGAATCAATTGGTTAGGGAGGTGAGTGGAGCTAAGTAGTGTTAATGAGCTTAAGAGTGGATGTGTGTCTGTAATGAAAAAATAATGGACATACCTAATGAAAGGCAGATCTGCCTTGCCAAATGTTTTTCATCCTGTGTCTTTTACCTACCTCCATAGCTCTTCTAAATGAGGCTGTAGCTCAGTGGCTACTGCTCTGTGCTGTCATATGGAAGACTGCCTTGAGCTTAACTGTTTCTCACTTCTTAAGCTAGCAGCACTGCTGATACAGCTGGCCCAGCCTCTCACAGTGGGAGGGAGGCATCTTCAAATCTCAGGGCAGGAGCTGGAGCAGAACTTTTTACATTGACATAGGACAAGGGGAAATGGCTTCAAGCTTGAAGAAGGCAGGTTTAGATTAGATACTGATAAGAAATTCTTTACTACAGTGAGGTCCTAAACAGAGAGAAGTTGTGCATGGCCCATCCCTGGAATATTCAAGCAGTCTGGAGGGGGCTTTGAGTAACCTGGTCTACTGCAAGGTGTCCCTACCCTTGGCAGGAAGGTTGGAACTAGATGATATTTAAGGTCCCTTGCAACAGAAACCATTTGATGAAAGAAGTTGTCTTAGTAGTATTTAATTTTTGCTTAGACATTATTAACTTAAATTAAGGGCTAGATTAGCCATGCTTGTTAAGATGGAAAAATCAAAATCCTCTGCAAAGAATTCACTCTTTCCAACTTCAGTCCTGTCCTTGCTATATCTTTATCGCTGAGTCCCCATGAGTCTTGGAAAGAAGCTGCTCTTATGCTATTATAGCTGAAGTAACTCCAATGTAGTGGTGAGGACTGTTCATAATGTTGGCTGAAGTGGCCTCTGTGTGCATTAAAGTGGCTTTCCAAAGGGCATTAGTTTGTGCTATGTGGCTTTTACTCCTTGGTTTCTATTTGTATGTTACACAGGTCCAAGATTTTTAAAGAATGGAATGAATGCAGTCAAAACTTGTTCTAGGTGTAATGATAAAGGAAATGTGGCTGCAGGAGGCCCAGAAACATAGGGGATGGCATCCTGCAGTCCTTTGTCATGCTGCAGTTTGCTAGAAGTATGAAGCCTCAGTAGAAGGCTTCTGGTCAAACTCTGTTTGAAGACTGACAGGATTCCCCTTCCTGAGACACCAGGGCAAAGAAGGGCACTTGTAAATCTTCAGCAGCTGTTAAGTTGTTGGAATTCTTGGTGTCTACATTTAGAAATTTAATTGTTATACTTTTTCTGTGTCTTTAAGAAAAATGTTTTAATTTGAAGCATTAATGTCTTTGGGTAATTCACTTTTTTGAGATTTCTGTGCGCAGCAAGGTTCCTAACTAAACTTTATTAACATGGGATGCAGAGCTGAGAACATAACCATTAATTTGATATTTTTTTACCTAGCCTGGAGTAAGAGGATATAATGGAGAAAAATACTAATTGAGCTTCAGGTGGGATAATGAATTTGTTTTAGTTTAAGACTAAAATTAGTCAACCAGTTGAAAATGACAGTGATAAAGTTTTATACCACATGACACAAATGGAAGTTCAGTTTTATTCCTTTTGACTCTTCAGTAGCATATATTCATAGCTTTTCTGGAATGTTAATATTTTGAATTTTCACTTCAGTAACAAAACTCACTTCTAGATACATAAGCTAAGGTTGAAGTGAAAGATGCAGTTTATTTGAAGTCTTCTAACTGTTGCAAAAGAATTAGCAATGAAATCCAGTGTGCCTGTAGTACCTTGCATAGTGCTGCAGAGTGGTCAGAATCAGGTATATTGGCTGGTATTACAAATAAAACAGTATTTCCATATGTAAAAAGCCTAATAACTTTCAGCTTTTATATATTGATTATTTTTAAGGGCTGTTCTGGCACTGAAGCAAAGCAAGACTAAAGTGGAAGAAATCTTGCAGGGTAAAGAACTTAATTTGACATTCCATGGGATTGGAGAATTTAATAACCAAGTGCTATATGTGAAAATGTTGGAGGAAGACCAGAAAATGCTTAACAGAATTGCAGGTAAGTACAAAACCTCATTCTCTAGCACTTGTGATAAACTAGTTTGCAGAGTCCATCAGCTTCTGTAAGCACTGGCCCAAGCTGCTGTGCATGACTGTAATGTGCTGCCTTTCCTCTCATCTCCTCTTTTTCTTAATTGTTAAATATGAAGCCAACAACTGGGTTCCTGCAGAGCATTAGGCCTAAAATAGGTTGTCTGTACTAATATGGAACAGGTGAGATGCACAGACATTCATGTGAAGATCACACAGGCTAACTTAACCTGCTCTGCAGCTGGAATCTCTCAGGCCTGAGGTGTACACAGTGTTCTAAGTGACACCTCCAGCTGAGGCTCTGTTCATTCTAATAATCTGAAAGCCTATTAAGTGTTGGCCCCAGCTGAGTATACAAGAACTTCCTTTAAAATGGAGTATTCATGAAATCATAAATATCTCTGGGGTGGGAGGTGACAAAAATCAGTATTTGTCTGCATATGCGTGTATAGCATCAGCAAGTCAGTCTTTTTCTTCCACTGTAGAAGGTGAAACAGAAGTGTAAGAATAGCTTGTCCTCTGCTCTAATTTCCCAAAGCTCTGAAGGTTTATGAGATGTTCCAGGTTTTTGATCTGCTTACCTGCATCTGAGTACAGTTTCAGGAGGGCTTGATACTCTTCTTCCTCCCTACCCAGTTCTGCTGTTAGGACCTGCTTAGCCTGCAATGCAGAACCTAATCTGAGTCCTGGGCTTCCGTTCCAACAGAACAGAAATAATCAATATACATTATTTTTCCTTGCTATTTTCATACTAAGCAAAAAGGAAGCATAGTTCAACTAATGCTTCTCAAAGAGTTATGCAAACTCTACGCTTCAAAGACTGATTCTCAGAGCAGTCTGTTTTTCTTTTTGTTGATGCTGTTTCTGACATCCTCCAGTTCTCAGATTTGATATTACAGTTCTGTTCTCTTATTCTCCTGTTTATTTTACCTCTTAAGTAGTCAGTGTTATAATTAGACAGGGGATGCCTTTCATGAACAGCTTCTTTGCCTCAACTATATAAAATTAGCCATTTGACTATCCGTTACCTCTTGCTTGACTCTGGCCTTCAGTTCTCTTCTTGTTCCATCTATCCCAAAGCTAATTTTGACTTAAAACAGCTGTGCTTTTCTGATGTTGTCCCTAATTATTAGGATTACAACCCCAACAAACTTGCTCAAGCACAAACTGCTTATTCTCAAGGCTTCAGCTGGAAATATCTTGACTGGAAGTTAATAAAGTAGAAGGCAGATGATGCAATTTCCTGCAAGATCATATTTGGTACATGCCTGTCTACAATATATATATAATTCAGTGTAATTGAAATAAGGGGCTGACTGATTCTTTTGATGCCTGATTTGACTGTTTTGACAGCACTGCCTTGGCTCTTTCCTCACTCCTGAAATATACAGAAATGAGTACCTCACTCCTCATCTGAAAGTGACTGGTTTTCCCTGGACTCATTGTCTTACTTAACTGAGAATTTTGTTCCCAATGAGTCATACTATACAAGGTCGATCTTTATCATGCTATTTTATCACCATCAGAAGTGTTTAATTTTGGTTCTGCAGAATGTGTGCTATGATGCTCTTTAAATATCATCTCAGACCTGCATTAGCTCTAAAAGCCATTGCAATAGTGGGTGGCAGAGCCTTCAGTTATCTGCCTAGATAACCTGCATCTTCAGGGTTTAGGAAACCTAATATCTAGCTTCTGATCTGAACCCCTTAATTAGATAGAGGAGAAAAATTTTGATTGCAAGCCCTGGGAATATTCTGCCAGTACTTGTGTTTCTAATGCAATATGATTGTTCACTGATTGCCTGAAATAATTCCTTGACTGGGAGACAAGCTGCCAGTTTTCAAGCTGTTAACTCCGTTAACAATGATTTTGCTATTCAGAGAGTTGTAGCTTCCAGTGTTGTTCTATTCTGCATGACTTCTGACCATTTCTAGAACTTAATGAGTCTGGGAATTATGCAAATATGTATCAAAGTCTATCCCTTCAATCACATCTCCAAAGAGATGGGTTTTTTGTCTCCCCTTCTCTCAGAAAAGCAATTGAATTAATTGTTATAAAATAAATAGGGATTCTTTTCCGTACCTTTGAGTCAATATTTTTGGTTGTCATGATCTAGGTGTGAATTTTAAATGCTGTCTTTTTGAACAGCATGATGGGCCAATGATTTGGCTGGCAAAGGTCAAGACACTCCTGGCAGCTGTCTCTGCTTCATCATGCCCTTATTGATGGTTTGTCAGCAAGTTTAAGAGTTCTGCCTGCTCTAATGAAGTCTTTTAGCCTCTGAAGTATTCCTGACATTGGCCAAGTGACTGGCCCTCCATCTGCTTTAGGTACTATATCATGGACTTCAGTTTCAAAGTGGAGAGTTAACCTATCTCTAGTTCAATTAACTGCAATTAATTGGTAAATTCTGAGTGCTTCTGGGTTTATCTTGCTGCTAGTGACCTCATCCACTTTGGAGAAAAGATACTGCTTAAGATGTCTTGGAACTTCTGTAGGATATTTTTCATATGAGCTAGAGAAGACAGTGTCTGGAAAATGGAGTGCCAACCTGGCATGGACAGGGACACCATCCAGGAACTGTAATTAGCCTTGTTCCTATACTGATTCTTGAAGATGATTGCTGGCCTTGGCCTTTCTTCCATCATCTGCTTTTCTGATGAAAATCTGCTCATGGCAGTAAGACCTTCACCTTCTAGTAGGAACCCCTTTCTGCTGTTCTAGAGGCTGGGTGGTAGCCAAGAGGAGATGCTATTTTCAGATTTTCTTTCTTAGGTTAATATCTACCTGATTTCTTTTTATGCAGCTAGGGGAGGTTGCATGGGGAAGGGCTTCTTTTTCTAGAAGGAGCTTGGACACTCTTCTGCTGTGTTTTTTCTCTGGGGCTTGCTGTGCCTTGACCAACTGACATGGGAACAAAAAGACTTAAAATGCAGAAATTCTTCATGTTAATGTGTTCCATTTGACAAAGTACCAGAGGCACATTAGGGGTTGTTTGATACCTACCCATAATCACCTAGGACCATTTTCAGATGTCCTACAGTATCTGCAGCACTCACACCAGACCTACAGCCAGGCTGTACCTTCTGCAGCAGCAGCTGGAGGCCAGGTGGATGTCCTGTAGGGCACCTAAAAGGACATTAGATGCTTGTTTGGACAACTGGATCCTCTTCTTTGTGTTTTCCAGATGGAAATTATAAAAAGCAGTTGCCTTGGCAAAGTGATCAGACAGCCCCAGCTGCTGTTCCTTCATAAATACTCTGAGAAGAAACATTTTAAACTATTAATTAACTAAACTCCAAGCCAGAGACCTGGCCTTGATACAAATGCATATGACAAACTAGTGAACACACATGTAGTTAAACTTCCTGACAGGTGGAAAATCAAAATGGAAGCAGGGGGGATTTCAAAAAAGGCACTCATCTGGTATGTAATATGCTATTTTTTACACAGTTTCAACATTGAACCTCCTTCTTTCCAAAGCAATTAAGCAGTAACAAAAATAGGTGTCAAGATCAGGGGGATATGACCGGAAGAGCTACAAATGCTGCAGGTTTCCATTTTAAAATGCTGATTTTCTTTTCTCCCCCTCTTCCCCCCCACCCCCACTATTTTATCTGCTTTATACAATCAAGGTATAAAGATCTCTGTCAATAAGAAAAAATTCTGGGGAGTACTCCAGCCTTAGCCAAGTCTTTAAATGAAATTTTGGAATTACTTTTCACTGTTTAAACACAACTGTTGAACAAAACACCTTCTGTTTATGTCAGACTCATAGGGATCTGCCTCATGCAAACCCTACCTTGCTGTACTTGAGACTCTGCATCCCCAAAGTCAATGTAAACCAAGAACAGTTCAGCTTGGTTTGACTTGTCATTAAAATCCTTAGCTGAAAGGCCTTGAAGAATATAAATCCTGGAGTTACAGACACTTTTTTCTGTGAAGGATAAAACCTTATGGATTTATAAATACCTGACTGAAGTTTTTAAGCCAATGACATCATAAATACTTTGTATCAGTGTACAGGAGTATTTTGTTTGTGTGATGCTCCCTCCTGAATTGCTTTAAGTGCTGTGGAGTTGTAGTAGTTTTGGGAAGCTAGCCACTTTTTCATTTTTTTTTTTTTTTTCTGGAAGCACTTTGCTTCTTGCATTGCTGTTTGCAGTAACTGGGGAGAATCTACTCTGCCTCAGACCCTAACTGTGGTCACTGGTGGTGGCTGCATCTTGTTCCTGGCAGGGCTGCCATGGACAGGTGCTTTCTTGAGCCCGTCATTTGATAGGAGATCTGTGAATTCAGAAGAAATTGTGTTGCAAACACAAGAAGTTTGGATCCAGTCTCAGGTCCACAACTTATGTCCTTATGTCATGCAGAACTTTGGTTTTGAGTATTTTTCTCAAATTTTTCTGTTGCCAGTGATAGTGCAGCAACTGGCTACCTGGGGTGTTTTAACTGTCTTGCTCAAGACAGGGATAGTGGCTTTTTGTCTAACCTCCCTGTAAATATTTTTCCCTATCTCCCCACTGTTACTAATTTCTTCCTTATATTATCACTTTCCAGAAGCTGTGGAAGAATGCTTTACTGAAATGAATCTAGACATTTCAGGAAGTAAGGACTTCAAACCACATCTGACTTTCCTGAAGCTCTCTAGAGCATCAAGGTTGAGAAGAAGGGTAAGTAACTGGGTGTAAGAATCTTTTTCCTGGGATCAGTTCTAGTGATTAATTTTCCTTCAATGAGATCCTTGGGATCTAAGCAATAATCATTGCAACCAGAGAACAACATAACTTCTCTTATTTAACAAAGCTTGTATACAGGCTGGTCAACACAGTTGTTTTTTCATATCTGACTGAAGAAATGAGGTCTCTTGTTAGTACTCTGTATGGCTCTCTTGTAGAGTACAGACTGCTTCCCTTCCATTGTGCTGGTCAAATCTGCACAAAAACAATGTCAAGCTGTTTCCATAGGGCAGGATAGCTTCTGAGCAGTATTTGTCTTCTGACTAATATTTACCTCAGAACAAGATTAATGTCATGTTGGAAGTCAGGCTGGTGCCTTGATTTATACTAGAAATGTGTGATGTGCCATTCTAACCTTTACTGCAGCATTGTATGGGATTTATCACAAACAATTAAAGTAAAAACCAGCTCTGATTAGATTGCTCATTTCCCAGTGGAATATGGTCCTGCTTGTTTCCAGGAATAATACTTGTATTTATGAGGTCAATATATTGCAAACCTGAAACACTAGAGGAGCATGCAGAAAGGAAAACAGAAAAAGCTATAATAGCTGAAGAAAATGACCTTGTTCAAGTACTTTGTATTGACTTGATATTAGCCTTTTGTATACATGATAAAATCAAAGTTGGCTAGGACTGATAGTTCAGTGCTGGAGGCTCTTTCTTTCATACTGCCTATAGGGATTTTCATGAGCAGAGGCATCTGCAATGTCTAATGTAAAAGAAACTATACAGTAGGCACGTAGGAATTACTGTTGACTCTTGTCTGGAGTATTTTCACACTTCCTCTTACTATGAAATTTAAAATTAAAAACCAGAATTGTAATTTCCTGCATGCTCTCCTCTTTTGATCTTTAGCACTAAATATAGCTTAATCTCACATAACATGATTTATGTATGCTGTCTCATTGCATATATATATATATATATATATTTATTTATATAAATATGCAAGTGTGTAGGTCTTTGAATGTTAGAATATCAAGTGGTATGCCCAGAAGTGGATGCAGTATTCCTGGTGTGGCCTCACCAGGGCTGAGTAGAGGGGAATTGATTCTGTCAATATGCTGGCAACATTCCTCCTAATGCAGCCCAGGATACCACTGGCTGCCTTTGTTGCAAGTCACACTGCTGGCTCATGGTCAACCTGGTGTCCACCTGGTCCTCTAGGTCCTTTTCCTGCAAAACTCCTTCACAGTCAGCTGTCTGCCTGTACTCATGCTTGGTTCATTCCTCCCCTGTGGCTGACCTTTATGCTTCTTGTTCAGCCTCGTGAGGTTCCTATCAGTCCATTTCTCCAGCCTATTGAGATAGCTCTGGTTGGCAGTACCCTCCAGGGAATCAGGCACTCCTCCCAGTTTGTTATTAGGGATGTTGCTGAGGGTGCACTCTGCCCCAATATCTAGATCATTAATGAAGATGCTAAACAGTTCTGGACCCAGTATTGGCCCCTTGTGTACATCTCTAGTTACCAGCCTCCAACTAGATTTTGTGCCACCAATCACTGCCATAGGGAACTGGCTGTTCAGCCAATTTTCAGTCCACCTCACTGTTCAGCCAGCTTATAATTCATCAGCCTTCTCTATGGAGATCTCACAGGAAACAGTGTAAAAAAATTTCCTGGACTTCAGCTAGACAATATTCACTGTTCTTCCTTGTTTATGAAGCATTACTTGTTTCTGTGCAAATTTGTTTTCACAATTAAACAATTGCTCCTAAAATATTATTTTACAGACCAGGACTGTGAAACTAGAGTAGGGCCATGTGTTGAGTTGATTATTAGGGATATGTGAACTCTGTAAGTCCATGTACAAATCTCCCTGAAGTTAGTAAGGTTCAACCCTAGACGTAAGACATAATCTCAAAGACCACTTACTGTCCACTTACTGCATTTCTTTCAAAATATAGTACAAAAAATAAGGAGGAAACTGATTACTTTTATGGTATCCCATTCCTAAATAGTGCAGGAGAGAAATCAGCCTTCCTAAACACTAGAAGATGCCAAAGTATGAATAAGATAAAATATCACTTAAGTTATTATGATGCCATCTACTGGCTGTAATTACTTTCTTTATGCCATAAATAACTGTTTCCTTGCAGAAAGGGTGCTGTTTAAGTATTTCACACTGTTGAAGTGCTTCTTATATGAAGCTTAAGAGGTAATTGCTGAGGCAGTTTATATTTTATATCTCAAGCATACTTTGTTAATGAGAGGTGTGATGATACTGGTGGTGTAGTTGCAGACCTTGTTCTCACTTGTGGGGAAAGAGGAGCTGATTCTCTTTAAATTTGATATGACTGTAAATGTTCACCTTGAGATATTGTGCATCTTTGGATTTGGTTGTGTGTCTAAATATCTCAAGAGGCTGGAGAGATCTTGGATTGTGTGCTTTTTATCCTGAATAGCTACCAAAGGAGCAGTATGTCCTGTTTGAAGATCAGGCTCAAAATGGGCAGTGTGACCCTGGCATAAATAAAAAATATGGGTTCTTCAGGTGTTTTGATCTCTACCTTTCCAATGAGCCAAAAGGGAACAGTTCACCTCTTAAGAGAATCCACTTCATTACTTGTAGTAAGAGCCTTCTCCAGCACACAGGCAAGGAACTTTTGCAGTGAGGCCTGTTAGCCTTTAGTGCTGGGCACTGCCTGATCTCACCTCTGCCAGAGCAAAGTGGTGGATCAAGTGCCTCCGTGCTAAAGTGGAAAATGTTTGTTTGTTCCTTTTTATGCTGCTTTAAGTAGATTCTCTTGGTGAGGTGTGGAAATAGCTGTGGTCTACCCTGGGTTGTGAGAGAGCATATGTGTTATTTAACAAGTATTAACAGGTCACGTACTTGTATTAAAATATTTGGTGCTTTTTAATGGAAGAGCAGTCCTAATCCTGCCCTCTTCTGGCTGCTTGATAAGCTATCTTCAATGATGTGACCTTACTCAAGTTTCCCTTATCCTCCCGAATTACCCAGAAAACAGCCCACGCGCAGTGTGCCTCTGCATTTCAGCAGAACTTGAACCTCATGGCATTTAGGTGACATGTAGCTCCTGCCTCCTGAAGAGCCTGGCTCTGACTGACACATGAGTATCTCTGGGGCACAGAAAAAATGTGCTGTTGGTTTATTTAAACTTTCAAGTGTTTTAGTCACCTCAGGCAGCAGTGCCTAATGGTTTGATGTGTTTGGTTGTGAAGCTATTTATATCTACTTCTACCCAGGTGACAGTGGCTATTCTGGCTGTCCTCCCACAATCTCCATGCTGTGAAATGTACATATCCACCTGCTAATAAGTCTGTCATTATGAGGAAGAAATCTTGTAAAAATGCTCTTTTTTTTTTTCTTCCCACAGTGTCTGGGAGCAGGTCTGAACAAACTGAGAACTCTTTGAGGCAATGTGCTGCAAGGAGCTCCTTGGAGCCTTGTTAGCTCACATACTCATTGGGTTGGGAGAAGGTGGAGACTATGCTCTGTTGCTTAATGATTCATCTGTCCTTCATTACATCTCCATGTGCCCCTAGCATATGTGGTTTGCTATAGGCTAAATGCTTTGTGGGAGCCCCTTGTATAAATTGGCAGCTTGTTGCTGTCTGAATTAAAGGCTTGAGAACCATGTAATTTTTGGGTTTCTTACCCATCCTCTGTGACACCTGTATAGGGCAGCTAGTGCTGCTGTGCCCAAACTTGTTGAGGGGGAGAACAGCAAAGAAATCACCCTGAGGAGCTGCTGATTTTTGGTCTTGACAGTCATATTGCAATGATTTCTAAGCATGTGCTTTGGTTATGGCAATAGAAGTAACTTTTCTTAGTCTGAAAAGAATGTGTCAGTGTTTAAAAACACATCTCTAGGAGTGTACCCATTCACTTGTGTGTCATGACTGTTGTAGATTTTGCCCATTGAAATACTGACAGTGCTTGGTAGCTATCTAAGAACTGCTGAGGTTTTCTTTTTCTTTTCTGGCTTGCTGAAATGAGCTTGTTTTCCCAGTTAAGTCACTGAGTTAAATTTCTTTTGAGTGTTACTTTGCTTATAGGGATGAAGGTGTATGAACTCTATTTCTAACCTATCTTTAGCACACAATTTAATTACTGTTGTGGAGAGTGAGCACCAAGGAGAAGGGTTAACTTTTCAGTCTGTTAAGACAGCTTTAAGATGAAACTGAGTAAGGTAAACTCCAGGTGAAATCAAGCAATCCCTCCTAAAGGCAACTCAGAATAATTATATATGGTGGCTGTGAACTTACCTGAAGTATCTAAAATTAGATGGATGCATTTAAATAACAGTAGGTTAAATTGATCTGATTTTGTATATTTGGCATGCTTTTTATTCTTGAGGAGGGGGGGTAGATGAAGAATTGGGCAAAAGCCAACCTTCCTATAACTTTAATTTGTAATGGCTGGCTTTTCTCAGTATCAACTTAAATATTACCACATGAAGTTGATGCTGTTATCCTAGTCAGGGGTGGGGTGGGAGGGTTTTTTTTTGCTGGGTTTTGTTAAGATAATAGTTGACACACCTTCCTAAAGTGCACGTGAAATTGTGCACCTGTACTATACATATAATGTCATATTTCTCTTTCAATAAATAGGGCTTCAGGAAAATTTGTACAGATCTGTATAAGGAGTATGAAGACAGCCACTTTGGCACAGAGGTCTTCAGCCGAGTTGATCTCTGTGCCATGCGTAAGAAGAAGCAGGAATCTGGTTACTATTACTGTGAGTGTTCAGTCAATGTGGGCTCCAGTAGTAAGGAAGAGAGTAAAGAGCAAGAAATGCAGACAGAAGATGTGGGAGAAACAAGCAGTGAAGACCTCCCAAACCGTGCAGCGAAGGCTGAAATAGGAGCAACTGCTGCAAGCTGTAAGCTTGCCTCAACAGCAGTAGCTGACAATAAACCATCTGAAAATGCTGCTGAGGCCTCAATTGCAATTAAAGAAAAAGAAATCAATGAGGCAAAGGGACAGCCTGAAGCTGCAGATGGGACTTTTCCTACAGCTGGAGATATCTGCTCAAAGTCGGTACTTGGTCTGCTGCCAGCAAGTTCAGATGTGTTGAAAAGCTTGGAAATGGAACAAGAAAAAGCAAAGATAACAGATGGTAGTTTGCAAAAAACTGAAGCAACAGAATATGCTGAACCTGGTCAGACAAGTCTGGGATAAAGTTGTTGCAGTCCTTGGTGAACTTGGTGAGGGTGGAGAAGGCAAACAGGTACAGTGGGGCTGAGGTCAGAGGGGTGGGTATGGTGAATTAATTTTCTGCAGGAAACAATCTTATTTGAAGTCTGATGAAAAATAGTAGAGCAAAATCTGAGGGGAACATCACTGAGTATTGTAATGGTGAAATGCCTAGCTCAAAACCTATACCATCAGTGTGTGTGTGAGCGTGTGTACTGCAAAGACAAGTGAGCTGTGGTTTACAGAATCAGACCCTTCAGCAGTCACCCATTGATACAAATGCTGTTGCCAGACATCTCTGGTGCCCAAATGCATACTGCTACCTTGGATGAGCTTCCTTCTGCCCTGCTTCACCCCCTGCCCTGGGCCTGCACCCTCAGCTTTTCTCCTTTGCCTGCCTGCCTTCTCCTCTCTGAGTACTGCCTAAAGACACCTCTTCTTGCTTAATCCCTGCAGCTGCTCTCATTTGTGACTCCATGATTGCAACATGGTCATTCATTGCATGTCTGTAGCAGGTAGATGGTGGTAGTTGTTAACACAATATTGTGAAGTACATGTTTTCCTTTGACCTAGTAGCTACTTTATGAGAAAATTATTTTGCCTGATTTAAGGAAATAGTGATTTTGGAAGAAAATGAGGTATAGCACTAAATACTTTCCTTTGTTTTCCTCTTCCTCTCCTCTTCTTAATCTAACGAATTGTCTTTATAAAGTGCCTTGAGGAGGACACAAGGGACAAGAGCGCTTTTCTAAAGCGAGGTTTTGGCTGGGGCTGACGTTTCCTGGCTTTGCCCTTTGCTGGCCGAGGCCCGAGCAGAGCTGTGCCCGCTGCCCTTCCGGCTCGGGGTGGCATTCCCGGCGGAGCCTGGCGGCAGCGGCACCAGCAGATGGCACCGCTGGAGAGCCAGATGCGCCGGGAAGGGACCGGCCGCCTCCCAGCCCCGCGCATCCACCACGGAGCCGCGGCAAGCAGGCCGATCGGGCACGGGAAAAACGTCTTGCTTCCCTTACCTGCTCGAATTGCCCTTTGGAAAGGGATACTTTATATTTTAACAGCTTTTTTTTTTTTTTTTTTTTGTTTGTTCCGTTGAGGGGGGGAAAGTGTGCAGTTCGCAGTTCAAAAAGAAAAAAGTGTGATCAAGAAGTAGCTTCTTCTCCACGCACATAAAAAGTGTAGTAGCATCAAGCATATGTTGCTTCCCTACAAGGTGTGTGGGAATACACGTTTAAGCAGAATGGCCGAGATTCACTCTGCTAACGTCAGGCTGGTTTAAAACTTGTTACCAAACTTTTGGAAATCCAAAGAGCTGTGTTTGTACAATTTTCACAGGGAGTGGAGGGAAACAACTCTCCTCAGCCAGCCACTGTGCAGGAGGAAAGGGAAGGCTCTGCATTTAATGAACCTGCTTTGTACTCACACTGGGGTCTGTCAGATCCCTTGTGTTGCAGTGCTTGGCAGAGCATTTATTTTTATGTCCCTCCACTGAAGGTTGTGGACTTTGAAAAGGCTGTCCCCAAATGGTCTTCTAAATGCAAATTCCAGAGTAGCTATTCCCAGCTTCTCTGGGGTCTTCAAAACGCAGCTAAATTGTTAGAGGAAGCCTACAAGGTTATTTTGGGGGAGTACTTAAGAGTTGACACATCAGGGAGCATCTCTGTATCAAGGCCTTCTGGATGATTTCTTTTTTTTCAGGAAATCTTGTTTCAAATGTACACTGAGGACACAGTGTTCCTTAGTTCCTTAATTCAGAAAAGGGTTAGAGCATCATTCATTGTAAGAACTGAAGTGGATTCAATGGCCTAGGACCAAATACACTTTACAACATGCTGTATTTCTTCTTATTGAAAATGTTAATTATCTTTTTATAGACAGATGGCACTGGAGTGTAGCAAATGCATGGTGAACCTGCACTCATAAACATTTGGGGGTTTAGTGTGTACAGGTTCCAATTAAGTTTAATTCTGTTTTAGGGTTATTATAATGATAGTAGGGTAATTAATTTCGCTTATCTTGGAAGTAGAATAACTTGCTTTGGGACATTAAGTTAAAAAATATACTTAAGTTGTATCATTGTGATTAATCTTGACAATTCAGAATAGTGATTGAAAGCAAATATCTACCAAATTCATCTATTTAGTCTCTAATGACAACCAAGCCAAAATAAGCTTCTGTAATTGTGTTCAAATAATAACATATTTTCAGCTTTGTGGTGGAGAATATAAAAGAAGTAATAAATAAGACTTAAATTTTGTTGGTGTTCTGCTTTAGCCAGGAGTTTTTGTTCCCTCATATTTTTTTAATTCAAATTAATTGAAATATATTTGATTATTAGGCACTTATGATGTAAAACAAGAGCGAGTTTCTAAAAAGAAAATGCTTATATGGCTGAAGAAGATTAATTGTCCTTCTTTATGACTACTGTAGGGAAATGACACTGTGAAATTCAGATCCAGAAGGAAGTTTGATTCACTCTTTATGATCCCTGCATTTGCTGTTCTTTTCCTACGATTTCTTTTTCTCTTTATGGTCTCTAACTTGCCTGGTTTTATTCCCTTTGAGTAATTTTCTTTATAATCACTAGTAGTTAATGTAGAAATGCAATCTACTACTATATTGTAATTGAATTTAGTTGAATGTAACTTGAGGTATTGAAATAATGGTACAACATTGGGCTTGGAGAAAACTTGCAATAAATATTACCCACTGTGACTTTTTGTGTAAGTATTCAGTGATGAATTGCAGTGCAATGATAAGTACTTTCCCACGCAAGTTGGGAGGAGGCTCCCTGTGTCTCAGCTGGTTTTAGCTGGATGTTTGTTAAACTAGCTATTCTAATAAATAGGATACCAAAACCAATGGAAATCATGTTTGATGTTCTCATCAGAGAACACCAAGGTCACTGTTAGGCACTAAACATCAGATGGGCCAGTTTTCTCCTGGATGTTACACATTTTGCACGTCAGATGCAACTAAACAAGAACCGTATGTCTGTGTTTAAAAGAATGAAAATTACATTGGTCAGTTCAGCTGGCTTTCCCCTTCCATAGCCTTGTATTTTGTACATATGCAGAAGAAAGCCTCCTTCTTTACCTACATTTCATGTCAGGAAGATGCCAGCCTCTTCACCTGGCCCAGCAGAGCCAGCAGAAAGGTGATAGCTTCAGGCAGGATCCCAACAATCATCCTGCCTGATACCCTTTAACTGGGAACATGAACTTTTAGGGGGGTGCAGAGTAAACTCACCTTTTTGAAGCATTTTATTTTCATTTGTATTTTTCTGCTGTTGTTACCCTCAGTTTCTATGGTGTAGTGTATTACCAAGGCAGAAGTCCTACACTGTTTCCTTGCATGCAGGTAGAAGGAATAATCCCTCAATTTAAAACATTTAGCAATACTTGCTGTTGCTCCTCATAAATGCTTACGTAAAAAACAAATACAAACAACAACAAAAAGGCAAAAAAAAACCCCTTTCCCAAGTCCTCTACATGGCAAAAAACTTGAAGTTTTTTGCACAGGCCCACACTCCTTGCAATGTCACCGTGACCCCCAGCTGCAAAGCTGCAGGCTTAGCTGGGAGAGAAGCTTGCTTATGGCACTTTGGAGATCAGAGAAAACTATGGATTTTTCTCTGTTAGGAAATCTTCTCTTCTTTTTTCATCACATTGCCTTGGAACTAAAAGTAGTTTTTTGGAATGAAAGACAAGTTTAATAAGTATTCCTGTTGAAAAAGTCATGTCTTGGAATATTTAAATGTTGGTAAATACTTTCATTGTGGAAATGTCTATTAAGACTTAGAACCAGAAGGACATGTCTGGGGCCCCATAAATCCTAAGCAAGTAAATGTAGTTGTATTCTACAGTTTTATTCTCAAAACCACTCCCAGATGGGCTTAAATCCAAGCACTGTGTAGGCTTAACACCTCTGAAGCTGGCTTCCAACCATGGGTTTTGGTCACTGACCTTTGCAGCAGAAACCTGAAGCAAGACTCATAAAAAGAGTCCAAAAGAGTCTATTAAATGAGAGCATACTTTTCTGACTCATGAAAGAAAAATTAATTTCTAAAAAATAATTTTTTTTAAGTATTGAATGCCCACCCAGAGCTTTTTTTTTTCCTTTGTGACTTTTGATTTTCTAAAAAGAAAAATGCTTTTTAAGATCAGCTGAAAACATTAACAACTTCTTTTAGAAATTTTATTTAAAGTTATTTTTTTATCCAAGTTGCAAAATGTGGGGTGCCAGTGCTTAGATCAGAGGTGAAAAAACAGATCCTGGTTTTAAACTGGACACAACACTTAGATAATGCTGTCTTTGAAATAAAAAAAAAAAAAAACAAACTGGTACATTGCTGCCTGGCTGTTTGCTACCCTTTGAACCTTCAGCTTCTTAATGTAAAAAAGAGAGATGAGCATCTGTATGAGACAGTAGTTTATATCCCTCTTTGCCAGAAAACCAGCATTTATTACCTGCTGATGGGTGCCTAGTTCAGCTTTCATGCTGTTGAGTAAGAAAAAAGTAATACTGAATAAGCATTAAATAGTGACAAGTAAATATGTTGGAGAGAGGTGATCACTCTGAGCTTCTAATACACTTGTAAAGTTTATGGGATGTTTGACTTGCCTTTTTCTGAGACAAAGAATCTGCTGAACTGCTTGTCAATAGTGAACTGGAGTCAAAGACCTGTTAAAGGTTTTCCTTTTGATAAATTCCCTTTAGGTAGATCTGTGGTTCATAGGTGATTTTCAGAATTAAGTTGACTTGAGGTTAAATCCTGCTCCGACTGAAGTAGAGGCAGTGCCATCAGTGACATTGGAATCTTATCTAATGCTGCTTAGACCAAATCAAATCCCCAATTTTCTGCATGATAAAGGCTGTTATTGAGAGTTGCTGGGAAATCTGTTTGCTGAAATAAATTTAACTGAGAAATACAGAGATTCTTCTGCCTGATCAGACTTTTTTTTTTTTTAGCTTTTGCCTCCAAATACAGTATCCTGATATGAGCACGCTGCTTCACAGAATAATTAATATTCCAATCTCTATAAAATCTATGGATCTGATTCTTGAATCTTATCCCAGAGGGGTGCTATCTCCTTGTGTTAGGTGACCTGTGGGAAATCCAGCCTGAACAGAGACCTTGGCCAGACAAGGAGGAGGCTGAGAGGGCTATGGGAGACTTGGCAGCTCTGTTGACAAAAAGAGTTTCTTTTCTCACCTTTAACTTTGTGAAAAAGACCTTTTTAGTCTTGGCTTACTTTACTTAAACCCACTAACTAGCCTCTGAGGCTGATACTAAAGTTATTCTATCTATGAATTTCACACATAAAGCACCCAGACATTATTATTTCCAGAAATAATCGAATTATATTGAAACAAAACATAATTGAAATAAATTTGTATTGAAGCAATATAATTTCAGCCTGGATAATTGAAACCATTTAGGTACTGTAATGAAAACCTTTACAAAATATGTTATAAATAAATACATTATAATGTTAATATATTATCAGTCAAAACCCAAATGAATCTTGAGTTTTGCTTAAAGTTATATTTTGAGATATGTTTCAGGGCATTTTAACTGTTGATGGCACAAGAAAAACTTTAAATGTGTAAGAAGTGATATAAACATAAAATTCCAGGAGCTTAAGTTTTGAGAAAAAAATATTAACCTAGAAAAGAGATGGACCCTTGTGGCAGTATTTGTTTTGGTTTTTTTTTATTTCCTTCTCCATGTTTTGCTATACACTGAGGGCAAGAGCCAGGTATCTATTCCTTGGCATATCTGCACACCTTGTCTCTTGACTGCACCACCCCCACTCCTATGCTGTCACCCATCTTAGTAGCTGCAGGACCTACAGTGACACTGTTCTGATTTTAAAGCAGAAAAGGAGAACCTTTGTTTAACTGATGAGTTAAACAAAGTTATGTGCATAGAAACAAGCAGTAATGCATGTGAAGGTGATCCATAAAACCAGGTCTCCCTCACCCTTTTTTAGCCAGGAGAAGTACTTATACATTTAAATCTGCCTCTCAAAAACTTAAAGTACCCTTCCTTTTCTCACTGTCAGGAGTATGGCTTTGTAAAATTTGCTAAACTGATTCACTGCCCCATCACTAGATCACCTTTTAACTCTGCTTTTCCCATGTGCTATTTGTTTAATCTGCTACTCTTAGTTTATTCTTCCTCCTATCCATTTATCCAGTTAGGCATGGGGCCATACACTTCTAAGTCTTCCACGATGCTTCTGTAATTGACTGCATTTCCCAGCTGGAACGTTTTCTCCAGCCTACTGGTGCAGAGCAGGATGCCCACTGTCATCCCTTTGAGCTGGTAAGGGCTCTGGGCTAGCTCACTTTGGCAGCTGTTATTCTGCTGCTTGTAAGCCCCCTTTGTTCTGGTTTGCAAGAGCCCCTGTTGCAGTGGGGGCACTGAGCCATCCTGAAGTCCCTGAGCTGCTGGAATCCTACTTGGAATAACTGAGGAACTGTACTGCTGACTTACTGTAAATAGAAAGCAGGGCCAGCACAAAATGGGATTGCAGTAAATGTAGCAGCAAGTGTACATCAGGGTCTCACAGAGCAGCACTTACACTTTCCTTTGCAGATGCTGGTTGTTAAAGACCAGACAGAAGGGGCACAAGTTCTCCCTGTAGTCTCCAATTTACCCAGATGACTCAGAGAAGCAGCAGCAATTTGCAGGATTTAGTGTCGTGGGCTGTCCTGTGTCAGGCTGGCTCCAGCCTCGGATGTGTAAACATATCAGCCATCACTTGTCCATGCCCCATCCTTGGAAGTGTCCAGTGCCAAGATGGATGGGGCCCTGAGCAACCTGGTCTAGCAGAAGGTGTTCCTGCACATGGCAAAAGGGTTGAAACTGGATGTTCTTCCTTGAAGTACCTTCCTTAAATCATTTAACCCTTTAACTCAAACTATTCTATTCTTATGAAATGGTTCTTCCATGCTCCTGTTCCTGAGGGTGCTGGGCTCTTCTGCAGGGTGAGCTGCCATGGTAAGGCTGCTGCTGTCACCACTGTCCCTGCGCCTCACTCACTGAGGGAGGGTCTCTGTGCTGCAGCCTGCAATTGTAGGAAATGCTCCACCCGTCCCTGGAGGGAGAACATCCACTCAGGACACACCAGTCACAGTGGTGTGGGGCCTGGAAACAGCAAGCTGCCACCAAGGATGTCCTTCCTTGGGAATAACTTCTGCCTTAAGATGGGCCCTTTCCCATGTGTTTGACTTACAATGTGGTACTGATGGGAAGAGTTCTTCTCTCCTTTTGAGCAGCTTTCATGGGCTGCAGGTGGGCTCCTTAGCATTCCTTCAGTTATTAATTGGGTTTTCTTCTTTTTTTTTTCTCCTTTTTATTTATTTTTTTTTTGGCAACTCGTAGCAGGTTCAATCTAACCTCCCATTTCTAGCAGCTCTGATTACCAGGTCTATGGTTTTAAATCCTGCTGCACTGAAATTGGCTATTTACTCCTTGCCATCCCTATCTATGACACCTGTTTTACTCTGAGTGCATATGTTACCCCATGTGCTGCACCAGAACTTCAGTTTTTAGCATTTGGCTGCTCTTTGGGCTATGTAGAAGTAATGTCTTTTCAATGAGCATAACCACGCTGATTTATTTACGTCACGTTGCTGCAGTTGATGCAGATTCAAGCATGTGTAACAATTGCTTACACTCTCTACCATAACAGAATTATTCAATTAAACAAAAGCTGATTAAGTTGTAGCCCTTGACAGAGGAGAAGCAGAACAATTCTCTGGACTCTTCTTCATAGAATGAGACTTGCTAATGCTTCTATATTTTGAGACCGTAAAACCAGTGCATTACTTACTATTTCAGAGTCATGGAAACTACACAATCCCTAGGCTGATAAAACATAAATTTTTTTCAAGAGTAGGCTCTATACTGGATATTGCTTCCATTTACTATGTGTTATACAAATAGTCTATCATCTCATGTGGTTGGAAGGAAAACAAAAGAGATTAAGCAATCCAGCATCATAGTATGGAATGTTTATCAGCATGTGTTTTAAATGTATATATTACTAACTTTGAATCTCCTGCTGACAAAAAACTTCTCCATCCCCTACATTGCCACATGTATTCTGTTTTTATGTTAAAAAAAGAAATGTCTTATGAACATCTAAAAATATTTAGAGAGGAATCTTTATTTTCCCTGCACTTTATAAGCATTCCAACTGCTCATAGGAAACCACAACACATTTTAAAATAATTTGAATAACTTATGCTTTAATTTCCTAATGTTTTGACATCTTGAATTTTTAGAAGTATCTTGGAATGTATGAACTGATGGTGTGAAAATTTCATTTCTAACAAGAAACTGAATTTTAGGATGGCAATTCTAAATAAAGGATCTGTTGTTGATCCAAACCTGATTCTTGTCTCCCACCATTTCTTCAGGCTGGGATTAAACAAAACACTTGTGTTCACTTTATCAATTTTGCTGAAACACATATGTCTATTATTTTTATAGTGGCAGAGTTACCTCAGTATATCTGCCTAAATTGCAAGTGAGATTTATCTAGAGGTCTAAACTAAGCCAAGACACTCTGCAGAACATTTTGTGAGGTACTTAGTTGCTGGCAGGTGTTGAACCATGACAGATATATACCTCATCTCTTTGCCAGAAAACATTGCTATTGAGATATCAGTTGCCTATATGAGAATTCAACCTTTTGGTGACTCATTAGGCAGCCTAAAATGTTTGTTTGAGTAGAGGACTGCATTTCAATTTGCCAGTGAAATGCTGAGAGCTCTTATGGAGGGTGTCATGAGTAAAACCAGAGGCAGCCACAGGTGGAAGCAGCCAAGAGCTACTCACCTGGTAGAACTGCAACATTTTATGGTTCCTCTTTTTGCTCACATTTGACAACCCAAAACTGCAAGGAGAGTAGAATAGAAACTCCGTGACTTGTTTCTGTGCTTGCTGTCTTCCATAGTGCCTTCTTGGTGGCATCAGAGATAATGCAACCTGCACTTTAGTTGGCTTCTTTTGCTCTTTAGGTAACTCCTGGAGCTTGTCAGGTGCCGTGCTGGCAGCTGACAGACAAAGAGGTGATGGCTAAAAGCTGCTGACCTTCCATAGCTCATCATGTAACCCTTCTGACATCCCAGATTGTCAGTGGCATGCATGTACCAGCCAAATGGCTACTGAGACACAGCACTGCTGCAGCATTAGAAGCTCACTGATCTCAGAACCATGCTACAGCTTCTGTTCAGGTTTCCCTGCTGTGTGCCAGAGGGGAGCCAGTATATCTCTGCAGAGAGCATTGCTAGGAAGACATCCTCACCTTTCCTTTGCGTATTGGAGACAGGCAGTAAAGAGTGCAAGTGCTTCATTAAGGTGACTGCACCATCTGTGGTTTAATGGCCTAAAAGAAACAACTTCCTTCCACAGCTTGCTTGTGGTAAGAGGTGATGAGAGATGCAGCCTCAGCACTCATCCTTGTTTCAGTGCTGCTGCTCCAGACACTGTACACATTGCAAAGACAGACACAAGGACAGGAACTGTTCTGTTTGCATTTTCAAGCCTCGAGGTAGCCTGTAGTGTGAATTATGTTAGCAGTGCCAGCAGACAGTTTTAAGTTTCCAAAACCCAAAGAGCTGCTACTATCATCATCTTATGCTGTGTTACCACAATAAGGTCATAAGCAGTGCCAGACTTTGCCTGTTCCCATTTTAAGTTTCTCATTTGAAATAGAATGTTATCAGCTGTCTAGTGTCACTTGTGTCCTTAAATATAGTGCAGGGAGGTCTTGCTAAGTTATTTTGTGTAATATTGGGTGTGATGAGTCTGAAAGACAATGAACTAAATTAGCACTTCAGTGCCTCCCATGCAGAAAGAGGCTCTGTTAAGTTGAAGGATGGATCTCCTGTTGGAGGACAGGTGTTCAAGGCTCTGTTCCACAGCAGTCTACTTGCAGGGTTTGGAAACATCACTCAGAGGCAGATACTTGCATGCTGTCATCATTGCATACTGGTACCTATACTCTTCTCCATTTAAAGAAAATAAAAAGCTGGTCTTTGCACACTTTGTGGCTGTATCTCTGTCTTGTTTTCACAGAGGAAGATAGTCATGCTCTGTACCCAAGGCATGAGAGAGAGAAGTACATTAAGAGGTGATCTGATACTAATTTAATGGGGATACCATAAGCATTTTAAATAGTAGCTTCTATTAGGCTCTGAGACCAAACTTCCTTTCTTTAAAATTAGTTTTGTCTGTAAAGTCAGTGAATTAAAAACCTGCTTCACTCCTCAGAGAGACCTAAAGTATACTCCAGGAATGAGGGAGGAAGGCTAGTCTATGGTGTTGCAGAAGTATCATATTATCCCATTAGGGATTTATCCTTATGGAGCTGACTCTGGTGACTTTTATGTGCCTTTGCAGACAGTTTTGTGTGAGACCCTGCCACAGCTTTCTGTGCTGCTCCAAGGTGTGAAGGGAGCTGCACTGCACACTGTACCAAACCACCTTCCTGCAAAGTCTTTTGCAGCTTCAAGTCTTGCCAGAACTGACAGTCATGTTCTGAATTCCTGCTCCTTCAGAGGCTGATTTAGCTTTTGGCAACAAAATGGGAGCTGTATGGTATCATCTCAGCCTGCTCTCAAGCAGGTCAGGCAGGATCATGCCAAATCTTATGAGTGATGAACAAAATACTGTCTGAGGCTGTGTGCTGGTATTAAATCATCTGATGTGATGGTGAAACTTGATTGCTTAATGTTCTCTTTTTACTTGTCATTCTTTACCTCAGCTATCAAGTTTAACATGGAACAGGGTGCTTATTTAAAACCAAACCATCTCTACCCATTTTTACCTTCCAGTCTCAGAGTATCAGCGATGTGTCCTCAGTAGAACCAAACTTGTCATATACTCAGGTAACACTGCTACCATAAAAATAATAGAACTGTGTTTCAGCAAAACTGATAAATAAAGTGAACACAAGTGTATTTTGTAATCCCAGCCTGGAGAAATGGTGGGAGACAAGAAGGGAAAAAGAAAAAATAATTCTCAGAAATCACAGACTGAAACTTTGTGCAGAAAAAGGTGTTGGAAACCACACAGACTGAGTTATTAACAGCAATTTTTGGCATTTGTTTAGTTTGCTTCTCTTTTCATACTCTCCCCAAATAATTTTTCTATCTCATTGCAATGTAATTTAAAAACAGTAACAATGGATAAGAATCCCTTTAAAAGTAGTATTTTGGCTTCACTTCTTCTATCTAAATAAAATGTAGATAAAGACTAACTAGCTGAAAAACACATGCCATGTTCCTCTCTTTCCTGAATTATCCTGAAATCCAGTCAGATCCTTTCTAGCAGCATAGGTCCCCCTCCAAACTTCACTACCATTTACCTGATTTTATTGTTGCCATTTTATCTGATTGTGTGTGCTTTTGTCAGATCTCCAGGGTTTCCCTCTGTCTCCATGTTTAGAGTGAAAGCTCAATGGTAGAAAATAATTTCTAGTGTACTCACTTAGACTTTTCTGTTTTGGAGCTTCTAGAAATGGTAAATAGAAATTCTGGCTTCTAAAATAAAACAAGAATGGTATATTCTTCCATGAAAGACTTTTTTTGCTGTGGCTGTGATAACCTCTTTATCCTCTCAGGTTGTGCCTGCTCATGCTGTGCATCTTGCTTGCTGTTTGTAAGCCCAAACTTAAAAGCAGTGAGTGACCTGGCTAAAGCATTACATTACTGCTACTGACAGTCTTGGAGAGGTGATAGAGAAACCTTTTTTTTTTTTGTTCCCTAGAATTAAACAATGCCCCCCCAAATCTATACTTTTATTCACTACTAAGATTTTAATAGTCAGCTAGCAGTGAGCATTGTATTTTGTGGGGGTTTTTGTATCAAAAGAAACATTGTTAAGCATTACCAAAGGCTGTTCTTCCAATTGAAATCCAATAAGATTTATCAGTCTCCTTTACTTGTAATAAAAACTGTTGTTTAATTGAAGTCATATTGCTACTTCTGTGTAAACTGTTTCGGCTGTTACGAAAATTGCAATAATCGTAAGATCTGTATTTCAGACTGCAGGCCCAAAATTATGTCAACAGTTACCTAATTCAATGTTTCTAAGTGCACTATTGCTCACTGTTGGACAGCATCAGTCCTTGAAAAGGCTCTTAAAAATGTATCTAAACAACACAGGTTAATAAATCTGTGCTGTAGTCTTTTGCAGTAGATCAGCTGATATGTCAACAGTTGGGGACTTCAGTAAATCAGTGCAGCCAAGCAAGCCAGGTTAATGCAAGGATTCTAAGTACTTTGCTAGCCAGTGAAAACTGAGCCAGAACTGGGTTACAGTAGGATCACGTCAGCAGCTTCTCCAGAGTCCTGAGGATTTTGTAACAAACAGCAGCACGACTGAAGTACAATTAGGGCATTTGTCTGTCCTCGGACTGGTCCAAACTGCATCTACACTCTTAATGGGCAAACACAGCCTCCCTCCCAGGTATGAGGTATTCTGAGGGTTCAGGCAGAAACTAACTTTCCTTTGGAAATTTTATATAAATATCATAGCACTTCTACACTGAAAAACCCAAATCAAACCAAAGCACATCCTTCTAAACCAGAATCTGAATTTTCCATAGCAAAAATGTATGGCTAAGCGTGCCATCTGAACATATCTTCAGGGATATCCCTTCTCAAATACAAGGACTAATCATTCTTTCTTAATAAACATTACCTATTTTTCTAAATTAGTTAATTTGAATTAATGAAATACTTAATAAACATGTGTGACAGCCTATCTCTTCCTGCAACACGCAGGAAGCTGTATACTGGCAAGCAGAGAGAGGCAGTTCCTGGTGCTTGTCAAGGACTGTGGAGGAAGCACTAGGTGGCAGGACACCAGAGAGGAAGACTAAAAGGAAGAGACAGGATTGGAGGAAAATGCACAAATATCCTGTGACAGGATGTGCAAATGACGGCAAGAGGCAGCCTGGCAGTCCTGAGAAGCAGTCAGGGCCAGCTCAGAGATACTCAAGAGCCAGCCAAAGCACAAACCCCATCACCCCCATCAGCTGTGGGTCACACCAGGAAAGGCTCAGCTCTTTACCACCTGCTTGTGCTAACATCAGTCACAGATGGTGCACGGGGCTGAATCTCTGTCGTTGTCCACCATCGGGATGATGGACTAACTTGCCCAGCTTGAATTTCAAACAAAGCTTTCTGACTCCAACTCAGAAAGCACATCCCTGCACAAATTGCTCAACAAATAGTTTTAAGTAATAACTCTGCAAAAATAATGACTTGCAAAGACAGAGAGGCAGCTTTCTCTGCTTAGTAATTTATATGCTAGAAAATCACTTCTTGCTGCTGTTATTAAAAAATCCAGCTCAACTGATGAGAAGTTCATGTTTCACATCTTTTTTGACAACAGAGGAACAAGCTATAATTTAACTTATTAAACACAAACTGGTATAATTTTGTCATTCAAAAGACTTTGCAGTAAATTAATCATCAGAATAATTACTGGCCTGTTTTGATTTAAATCAATCTAAGGAGTAACCAAAGCTTTTTAAAGCTGGTTGGTTTTTTGTTTTTTGGTTTTGTTTTTTTTTCAGAACACACTTCAGATGACAGAAGAAATATTTACTAAGAATATTTTAAAAAGCATGTTCCCCCCTCTCAGAATAAAACAAACTCCTGTTACATCTTTATGAGGATTTCCATGCCCTGGTAAGTAGCACACAACTTGCTTTTCCCTTCACTACCATGGAAGGTTTTAGTGTGAAAAATAACAAGCAGGATGTCTTCAGCTCTGTCAATAACTAGAATCTGCATCAGTACCAGATAACACTGCTCACATGTATCTCATAAATCTTGCTGGAAGTCACAGGAGAAGGAGCAGAAGCACGTGCCCATGGAGAACTGAAAGGAACAATCCATGCATGTGCCAGCACCAGCTGAGCCACCTGCTCACCACTTGCTGTGGTGCCTAATCCAACCCCATGCCAATCCAGGCAGTTTTACAATGGATTTTTGCCAGCTGTGTGCTAGCAGTTTAACAGCAAAAAACACCAGTGATGTTCACACTGTCAGTGCACTGGTCACCACTGACAGGAGGCAAGATATTTCCACCTGGATGTCTCTCTTGCTCCAGAGAACAAGCACAAGCACCTTCTGCTTCCCCAGTTTCAAGAATCTTATATGGCACATTATTCTTTCTTTTCTTCTTTTCTTTTAAATTAGTCTTATTTATTACAGAATTTTGCAGGCTTGTAAAATGCAATTGTATTTAGTGATAGTTATAGTCCCTGTCACAATGTGCTGTAATGTAGGTAAATACGTAGCTAAGCACTTTAAAAGAAGGTACCACAAAAAAATTTTAATTGCAACAGAAAGATTTCTGTCTGCCTACACATTGTGTTTGTTTAATGTCGATTTCTCTTCCCATAGTAGAGAAATGCCACATCCATATTTAAAATCAGAAGTATTGACAAAATCTACTGAGTGCTTAAAGCTGTTTTGACAAAACACGAGTGGCTGCCATGCTGCAGCTACGAAAATGAAACAGCTCATCAATTTACCAAAACTCTGCCTACAGGCAAGGTGTTCTGCAGGCTTCAGGAAACCTGATGCATTTCTCATGCAGGAAGAAATCCTCATCGTGCTGAACTCAGTGAGAAACTGCTGCTGACTTCAGCACAGCCAACTGCTACGAGACTGACAGGGCTATCATTAGGCTTTAAAATTAAGCTTATGCACATGCATTCACGAATAGGAACTGCAACAGCAGAAAGGCTTAATGCAACAGTTATAAGAGAACTGAAAAAGCCAGAAAGAAGATGATGCAGTTCAAGACTAATCTCACAAAAAACCTAATCTGAATAGAAGATCAAACGTTTAAACATTTTTTTCCCTTAGCATGTCGAAATGTCACATTTCTTAGGCTGTCTGTCACAGAGTACTGTCAGAAATGGAGACAGAATCTGCTGGTTGAATTACAGTGTGGTTTCTCAAGGACTGAAGCAGTATTTATTTGAAAATTACACATAAATTATTAATTACCTTCTTAAAAGTATAAAGCAAGCCTTTGGCTTCATAGCATTTCTATAATCTTTCACAGTATAAAACGAAACAGTTTGTGATATCGGTAATTACTTACCAAAATAAAGAATTTTTTTTTGTAAGTTTTTTTTGTAAATATTTTATTAAAAAACATCTTTTAATGCTATTAGTCAATACATGTGTAATAATACTTTGATAAAGTATCACGTAGTAATATGTATTTTGGATTCAGGAATGTAATGGTTTTAACTAAATCATCAGAGTTCTGTTCTGCTCCAGTCTTTTCTAAACTGTCATTTTTTTTCCAGAATCTAAACAAACTCATTCTTTGTCAAGGTACGTCATCCTTAAGGCCTTGCAAACGTTTTAGTAATTGAACCAAAACAAAGAGAGAGCTCGGCTTTCTTTCTGAAGACCACGTTGCTTTTGAGCTTAAAAAGGTGCCTGCAGCTTTCAAGCAGTTAGTGGCAAATCAGCAAGAAAGAAATCAGAGGAGAAGAAGGGGCACTTAAAAATCAAAACAGTAAAGTGCACAGCTATACCATCCAAAATTGTATTAATCTGATCCAAAGAACTTGCTGGACTGTGGATATTTAATACAATTTGGCTTGCATGAAACATACAATCACGAATAGACAGAAAGGATTTTCTTTTTTCTTCCTGAAGTCATCTACAGGATCTATGGAATTCAATTTTCAAGGGTAACATAGTGCAGCTCTTTGGATATTGATTGGTTTCCTAGTCCACAAGGAGATGAAGAAGCGGGGAAGGTGTGGAGGGATGCAAGGTGTCCTCTTGCTGTCTCTGTTTTATTTAGATGCCCGTACTCTCCAGTTCCCCATCCTCCAGCCCTAATGCAGCATGTGACCTAGAAATCATAAAGAGTTTCTCTTTATTTGTGTACTGTCTTTGAGTTTGCTGGGATTGCTCCCCTGTTTGTTCTCTGCTGGTAGCCTTGAGGGGGTCCATTTGATCAACTGGTTCCTCCTCACAGTCCTGAATTTTACTGGCTGTGGTGTTGGCAACTGATTCCAAGGAGGTGCCTGCCTCCTCCAAGTGGCTGTAGCCCTTATTGCTGCTGGAAGGCTCAGACTGGGAGCTCTGGGAGTCCGTCCTGGTGATGGCAGGAGGACCTGAAGGGGGTGATCCCCCCAGATCTAGAGATTTGGAGTAGCTAGGAGATGCCTTTACCAAGAGGCTGGATTCCAGGACCCTCCTGACAGCTGGTGACCGAGGTGGCTCAGGGGAAAGGGGATGCCTGGCATCGGGCAAGCAGCTGGTGCTCTGCCGCCTGAGGACCGGCTTGTGCCTCCTTGTCCCACAGCCTCCCTTGATGTGGCTGCTGCTGAGGTCAGTGAGGCTCAGTTCAAACTCCCCCCGTGGGATCTCCTGGGCTCCCCGCTCACCAGGTGATCTCTGCCAGCCTCCCCCTCCACTGCTTGGCCCCAAGGGCAGGAGGGTGAAGGTGCTCAGTGAAGAGCCAACGACGGAGCTGGCTGTGCTGCACCGTTCACAGCTCCCCGGTGGGCTGCAGGGTGGGCTGGTGACAGGCTGGCCAGCAAGGGCAGCACGCTCCCGGCAGATGCTGTACACAGCCTCCGCCAGGCTGGGTGGCTGTGCTGGACCGCAGAAGGAGGAACGCCGCGGTGAGGACAGCAGATCCGGTGGGGAAAGGGAGACACCCAGTCCTGGTGGCCAGGAGCTCTTGGCCAGCATGGCTGCAGCACCCAGGCCTTCCCCACCAGGCTTTAGCTCCAGGCCCCGGGACTGCATGTAGTTGACAAAGCCATTGAGAGGGGCTGAGGCTGGGGTGCCTCCGTCCTTGGCCCGCAGGCTGTGGGCATCGATGACGGTGGAGTAGAGGTCACGCAGGTTGATGATCTTGGTCTTCTTGTCACGGTTTTCGTGCAACACCGCGTTGGCGCAGATGAAGAGGAAGATGCCGATACCCATGATCAGAGGGCCCAGCACCTTCAGCTTGTCCGAATGCAAGTAGCTCGAGAAAAGACGGAAAAGGAAACCCACTGAGGCCTGGGGGGACGAGGAAGTAGGGGCGGGCCCACGGGTGGTAGCAGCGGTGGAGGTGTTGGCTGCAGGGGGTGACTCCAGGTGGATCCCTGCTTGCACCCTTCCCTGGCTCTGGGAGCGGTTCGTGTGGCTGCCACCCTGCGGTGCTGGGTGCCGGCCCTTGCCAAAGCTGCTCTCTCTGTACACCTGGCTGGGCTTTGGCCAGTAGCCCACCACAGCCAAGGCGATGCCCACCAGCAGTACCAGGATGCCACAGAGGGCAATGAACCCCGAGAGGGAGCACAGCTTGAGCTTGCCTTTCACCACCACCACGTCATTCTTGCGCTTCTTTTTGGCCTTGCGTTTGCGTTTGGGGAGCTGGCTCTGGGGTTTCAAGGGGTCCTGCTTCCTGGCCGAGATCCTCAGGAGGCCTCCAGTGGCAATCATGGCTGGCTACCAGCGCACTGCCCCCCACGGCCACTCCAGCTCCTGCAGTGAAAGGGAGAAGAGGATGAGAACCAAGGACAGACCTGCAGCACAAGAGATGCCTCTGCTTGCTTTTCCTCCTTCAAAGTCATGGTAATTGAAACCCTGAACCAGTGGGATGGAGGCTGACACTAACAGGCAGACCTCCCTTGCCCACACAGCTCCTGCGTGTGAGAAAGAAACAGGCAGACCAACAGCATCGAAGCAGCCACGTGTCCCACTACACTCCTGGCAAACAGCTAATTAATTACTTTATACTCCAGGTAAATGACAAACCTAGTAGTATCCACTAGAGTGAACAAAAAAAGATCTCACTCATTTCAGGAGGAGTTTGCAAAGCAGCAGAGCTCAGAGGATGCCAAGCCCCACTCCCTGAGATGTTCTGGGGTTACAGTGCACACTAACTGTGGTTAGTGATGTCATGCAGGATTTGAGGGGATGGGAGAAATAAAAGCAGGAAGGCAGTATATTTGATCTATAGATATTATTTGTTTTATTACTCACACGTTACTGGAGGGAGGGTTAAACATATTATGTATCTTGCTTAAATGAGTGGGAAAGGAATTACTGTGAAATGCACAAAGGAAACATTTAAACACTGGAAAGTGGTGCCTTGTGAAAGTGTTTTCCTAGCCATTTGCTCTTGATCTGCAATATTAGAAATTCATCTCTTGCTTGCGGTCCAGAGGCATCCCTAGTTTGGGAACATGTGCGATGCTCCAGGTAACTGTTATGTAACACTGACAAATTCAACCCCCTCCCCCCTGCCCTCAGAAAGGGGAGATGGCTGGCAGGTAAGAGATGGAAGGTCAAATCCTATTAGAGAAGTGAAACTCCATGAGTCACCTGGAGCAAACCTAACGAGTGCTTGCAGGGAAACTGGCAGAGGACTAAACACTGAGCATTTGTGGCTTTTGTCTTACTGGACCATCAGAAATCATCTCTCTGTTCCCGTGATCTGAGCTAAACAACACAGTGTGTAGGAGCATTTCTGCACTGTGCAATTCTTTTTGGAACCTGTTTCTTCATGCTACCGAGAAGCAGGATCCCCTCCCCCTTTTCTCTTTCTGAGCATCCTATTATTTTTTCTTTGATGGGGCAAAACATGACATCACTCAATATAACAGGACTCACAAAGTTCAATTAATTGCACCGAAAGGCGATTAAGTAAGCACCTAAAAAAAACCAAAACAAAAACCCTTGCTCCTCTTTGAGTGATCAGCCTTTAAATCTCATGTCTTTTCTGTTCTAATGCCACAATTGCCACATATGCAGTAATATTGTGTCCCATTTAGTCTGTTTGTATTTTGCCCAGGAAAAAAAAGATGGGTGTTGACAGCAAGAACGTTGTTAAATTACTCTCCGAGGTACTGTACGCTCAAAACAAAGGGCAGAGATTTCTTTTTCCTATGGCTAAACTATTTATTAAAAAAAGGAAAAAAAAAAAAAAAAGAGGGTATTTTGTTGATGCAAAAGTGTAATTTTCGGAGCATGCTTTGCTGTAATTGCCGATTCTTTGATCTCATTTTCTGCTGCCCCACTAGCCAGCTGCCCGTCTCCTCTCCACGGTGATAACAGATGGTCATCAGCTCCGAGGAACGCTCCCAGTCCGGCATCGCCTGGCACTTAGTTTCGCCGATGGCGAGAGCAGCGCTCGGCAGGCGAAGGAGGGCACGGCAGAGCCGCCAGCCATCGCCGGCGGCCGCAGTGCCATGAAACCACCCGGACGGGAGCCGCGGGGGCGGGAGCCACATCCCGCACGGACGGACTGACACCCCGGATCCACCCCCGGCAGCCGGACCCGCAAGCACCACGACCTTGCCCGGCAAAGCCCCAGCACCGCCGTGACACTACTGACAGAACCCGGCTTAACTCTTCCCCGGGTTCGCAGGCGGACTCGCCGGGCTGCGGCCGGCGGGACGCCCGGCACCAGCCCCTGGGGCGCCGCTGGCTCCGGCCGGTCGGGCCCCCGGCTCCCGCC
>VZRH01002964.1:484104-496088 GCA_013397555.1 Urocynchramus pylzowi
TCCTCTCCTCACACTTGGTTTGGTATGTTGTTAGTGAATTAGATGATAACCTTTATCTGCTCCTTGTCAGGGCATGCTTTGGTACATCAGTACTGCCATCAGTTTTAGTATATCCACTTGAATATGTTCCATCCCAGGCTGGCTGGGCACCCAGGAGATGTGTAGCCAAGTTAATATATCTCAGCCCTCAGCAGGCTCAAGGTCCAAAAGCAATTCAAAAGACAACCTAAAGGACTTGGTGTACTTCTCTGAAATACTGTAGCATCTCTGGGTTCCAAACACAGACCTGCAGTTCCCAGTGTAGAGATCCAACAAAACAAAATCAGAGAGAAGGCCCTTGCTTGTTATAAGTGCAATCTGAACACCAGATAAAAAGGTCAAATATGGAAAGGATTCTTAGCATAGTATAAAAAAAATATGAGACATTTTGCACAGGTTTCAGGTTTTCTCCAGTAACTTTCCTTTACAATTTCTCAGGCACAGAGTAACAGAAGTACAGAATGGTCATTGATAACTTAGCCCCTGTTAGCAGAACCAGTTCCAGTCAAAACAGCAGGTCTAGCCTGAAAGTCCATTTTTAAGCTACAATAATAGCTTATTTAGCTATTTTTAATTAGCTAATTTATTACATTAATAAAAACAAGAGCTGATACACATTTTCTACATATGCTTCACATTATATTATACTAAATGCCAAGGTTTCCTGAGTTTTTATTGCTAAATTGGAGCATATTGAAGCATAGCTTCATCTTATTTAATAGCTGGGAACGTTGTTAAGAGCATCACTCCAAGTCTGGCCACTGGTCTCAGAGGGGTGAGTGGTTGGTTGTTTTTATTTTTCTCTAATCTTAGCCACATATACTTTGTTTGTTTGCTTATTTCCCATGGCAGTAGAAATTCTGATATGATTAATGGTGGAGGCTCTGGTATAGTTAATGATGATTTGATAACAAATGCAGAGGACAAAAGCAGCATTGAGAATGAACCATGAGAAATTATTCTCACTGATAAAATATATGTTTCAGTTCCTTACAAACCTACATCAAACTCAGTGAATCTGCATTGTGTATTAGATTCATCCAGCTTATTTGACATTTGGTGCAATCAGAGGCAACTTTGCTTTTCATTGTGTAGCAAGTCTGGATCTAGATAATCCACTGAGAGTGAAATGGCAATTTGCATGTCTGCTCTTCTTTCAAAATTAATTATAGCAGACATACACATTGCTGGGAACATTTGCCTGGGTAAAGTAATACACAGCCATGAAATCTGGTGATTGAAAGGTAAAGGGAATGGATGTTTTCAGATGAACAAGCTTTTTCACAAAAAAAAAAGAAAAAAAAAAGAATGAAAGGAACTACTAGTTTATCTCATTCCAGTTCTTACTGTCATTCCTGATTAAAATTTTTTTTTTTTTTTTTTTTTTTTTTGAAGCATTAATTACACTAACCACTTTATATATATATGTATTTTTAACTGACATCTGGTGAAACACTTGAAACCAGAGGAGAGAGAATGTGAATCGCTCCTGGGTCAGTTGTGACACATTGCAGGAAGCCTGTGATGGTCACACCCGCAGGTTATGAGCCATGCTCAGGGGCAGATGTCACTCACTTTCTTTTAGATGTTCTGTGCTTGGCTTCTCAGATGGTTTAAAAAGAAGCAGGAGCTATTCAGCCATGTTATTTGCCTTCACTTTTGATTTGCTGATACAAGACAACTGCAAGTAACTGCAAAAAATTGTGTGTGTTATTTGTGGACAAAACCACATAGGAGCTAATCAGGAAAATTTCCCAAACTATTTGCCTGGAAGAGAAGAGCAGTGCAGTATTTCCCTCAAATAATTGAAATGACTTCTTTTTTAAATTTATTTTTTTCAATTCATTCTCCTTCCACTTCTCTTGTTTCTGTTTGATATAAGCTCTTTCAGATGGAGACCATCCCAAAGCTGCTTGACCCTAGCTCCAATGAGATATGTGTGTATGTTGTTTCATACTTAGAATCTTCTTATTTTTTAAACTTTTTTTGTTGTTTAATTGAAAATCAACTGCAAATATATGAGTGTGTATTTTTTAAGGCAAATTAATAAAGTAGCTTATATTATCTTCTAGCCTTCAAAGCAGTATTTGGAGTCACTGGGAAAGTGTTAGCCTATGAGAAATAATGCCAAAGCATATAGGACAGGGGATTGAAAATTTATTTTGTTATATACTACATTAAAAGTACACTACATGCATGCAAAACCACTTGTTTGTAGGAAGGGAACATTAGAATGAACCAATAACCTCTTTTTTTCAGCTTGGATGAGAAGTGTTAGAGAGGTCTTTAGCCTTGGTAATTTAAAATTGTATATATTCAAAAACAAACTTGATACCAGCATTTTGCAAATTTTTTTTTTTTTGCAAAAAAACATTTCAAAGTTTTTTTCATCAAGGAGAAAGATTAATTTAACCATGCATTGCTCATTGCAAGTCCCAAAATCAGAGAGTCCTGGCAATACGAAAACAGCTCAAAGAAGAAGTGATCAGGGGGAAAGGTGAGCAGATTGCCTCCTCCACATGGGGATAGCACATCCATGAAGCAGAGTTAGTCCATCCAGTCCATGAGCTGGGTTAGTCAACCACAAGGAACAACCATCACACAACCCCGACTATTTTAAGGGTATTCTACAATTTCAATTATCCCAATGTTTTCTCCTGTTTCTTGGGGATGCACCTGCTGCTTCCCAGCATTTCCTTAGGCTGCTGGGAGCAGAGCTGCCTTTTCATGACACAGAATATACAATGCCAGTGTCAGCTGGGGAAATTCCTGACTGGTCTGGTGAGACACTGGAAAAAAAAAGCAAGCAATCATAATCACATTTGGAATTAATATTAAAATGACTTGCAGTAATCTGCATGAAAGCATAGTCTATCAGTCAGGGGAATGAAACACTGATTGCATCCTCTTTTATAAGCAGAGGTTTTCTTAGACCAGCACTACCCACATACTTACATACTTGTGCAGTGTGGTAGGTGTTTTGCCCTACATTATTAAGGGATTAACTTAGCATTTAATAAATTGAAACTATCACAGAATCTTTTTTGTATGCTGTCAAGAGAGATTAACCCAAATTTTTGACCTGTTTTTTTGTTTTGTCGTTTCCCTTCCTCCATGACCTGCAAGCAGTCTTTTACTCTACACTAGACTTCTTGTCATCACTGTGGAGAGACAATAAGTTAACAAAGAGTACTCATACAATAGAAATAGTTGTTAGGGTCTATTTTTAGGGTCAGTTTGTCCTGATGAATCCTGAATGTCCTTTAAGATTCATTGCTATCAGTATCAGGGTAATACAAGATCTGCTCAAAACTCAAGGTCAAATTCAAGGTTTAATGGCACATGGGAACATGAAGGAACACAAAAAACATATTTAGGACTCTGTTGTAGGAATCCTTGTGTTGCTAGAAGAAGAGTCACCTTATTTCTCCCAGCTCTTCTGCAGCTTCTCTATAGAAAAGGGTCTTTTGTGTAAAGCCAAAAGCATTTCTTAGAGCACTTCTTAAATGTGAAAGGTACTGTTGCTAATCAGCACAGGTGGGAACAGCCTGGGGGCTTTTTATGTGTGATAGGAGCTAAACCCTTCTCAGGCTAAGGGCAGCACCTTTCAATTGTGCAGGCTAAAATAATGTTGCTGGTGCTGGTCTTTTCAATCTCCCACTGGGATAGGTTATGACCTAGTTAATCTATTTATCTATATGTCACAAAAGTGAACTGTAGAGTTCTTTGAGCTCCTCTGTGGTCTGGACCCAAGGGCCTGGGTCAGCATGCTGATGCATTTTCTCTTCAGTTACACTTATGTTGTGTTTTGAATTTTTGTAATTGTCAAAAGTAGCAAAGAATATTTTCATACATAACACTGAACTTTGCCCTAAAGCTGTAGAATGGTGATTTAACAGTGATCAGTAGGTGTTAAGTCCTAAAAGTAGTCAGGAAATAAAGCTCCTATTCAGAACTAGTTGCATTCTATAATTATTCAACACTTAGGGACTCAGATTGTAAGCCATTGCTTATTAAATATAATTCATAGCATTTCACATGGACGACTTGATTATTATTCTTTTGGTATACATGACACAGATCGTACCTCTGCTTTTATCTTGAATATTAATCTTGCAACATTCAGTTATGTTAGTCAAATGACCAGCGTGACACTAATTGCTCTCAAAGAGATTTGTAACTTTAAAGGTTTCAAATTTTATAATTCAAATAAAGTACAACTTGGTAATGCTTGTCTGTATTGATACAAGCAAACTGAATTTACAGAATGTAGTAGATCTACAGGAAACATTGTGGTTTTGCCCAAACCAGGGAATATTTATAGCAGAATGCCTATTGAAATCTTCCTTTCTTTAATATAAGAAACATTACCATGATAGAGTGAAACAAAATAAATGAAAAAGTACTAGCAACATCATGTGTGTTTGCTGTTACTTTTGCCTTCATTATGACACAACTCTCCCTAAATTTAAAAGGAAAAAGCAAGGGTACCTTTCAATTGTGCAGGCTAAAATAATGGTGCTGGTGCTGGTCTTTTCAATGCTCCCACTGGGGTAGGTTATGACCTAGTTAATCTATACATCTGAAGAAAAGGCAATTGACTTGCCATAAAATTTCAGCAGAGATACTGAAAGGACAATCTGGTCTGTAAGTACTGGAGAATTATGAATGTGAATAAAGCAACAAGGCTTTGGCCCCAGCTGTCAAGCACTAACTGTGTTGTTCATGTAGCAAGATAGGAGGAGCATTGGGAGCTTCTATAGTCTTGAGTGTTCCTGAAAAACACAGGTATTCCATGCAGAAGCAAAATGAATGCCTCATCTTGTGATGCAGAGCATAGCTGATTTTCAGTCTTTTCTGTATATCTAGTTATTCTTAGAGAGTTATTTGGTTGGATTTTGTTTATTGATATTAAAAGTGCAGATTAGGTAATTTTGACCTCAAGCACTCAAAAAGGCAGAACCTGAAATAACATTTAGTTTTCCTGAAATTTATTTGTGATTACACCTGGCTATTGAACAGAAGGGTGGGAAGGGCCTTTTCACATTCTTTTTCTCTGCTGGTTTGAATATTTTGCGTGTGAAATGAAGCTTGTCATGCATGTGGGTTAAAAAGCCTCCATACCTCCATTTATTATGCATTCTTTTTTTGGTGAATGCTTATTACTCCTGCATAGCCAGGAAATGAGGATCACAGATGTATTAGGAACTGTTCATTTAGCTTTTAACTAACCGATCAGCATGGAAGAAAATATTACACAGGTATTTCCAAGTAACACCTGCAGGTATAAATCAGTACATGGCAAAACAATTAACTGTCTCTATCAGAGCTTCTGATGGTGTCTCAACCACAGTCAGAGCACCTACATTCTTCATTACTTTTGATTTTCCTAGGTGTCCTTACCACAAAAGACTGTGTCAGTTCCTGTCTCAGATATAACATATTCCATCTCAAGTGTGGGAAATTTATCTCACCTAACTTTGGAAGGATATGACATGCTTACATCACTTCCACAGTAATGACAGATCTGGTCTTCTGCTGGAGTGGCAGTTTGAGGGGAGTGGATTTCTGCAATTACTTTTTTCTTCCTAGTGGTGATAGAACAACTTAAAGTTTAGGTTTTGGTGTTGCAGATTTTCACATTTCTGACTTTTCCCTCTGCTTATCTGTACTTTTTACCTGACTTCTGCTGGAGTCTTTTTGCATAACATCATAAGAGCTCAGCAAAGCAAAGATCTCAGGGTCATGTTCAACAGATTTCTATTCTGCATCTCATAATGCTTTTGACATCCCAATATCTAGTTCTTTACACCACTCAGTGACTTCATGCATCTCTATTTTACTTATGGATCCTTGAGGGAATTCTGCATTTGCCTTTCAGCTTGGCTATCTGTTCTCTCTCTATTCAAAAATTTAATTTAGTTCTGATTAGAAATTTGACTGATGGGTGTGCTGAAGTGTAGACAAATTTTTTTGAGGGAGAAGAATGGATAAGATAAAGATTTCAGGAGAATGGCAGGTGGTTTCATTTCATTGGGCAACTATTTGAGAACAGCAAGTAACTCCTGAGTGGATCACATTGTAAGAGGTGACTTAAATAACAAGAAATAGTTGCAGAACATTTGGGAATGGAAACTCACATCCTTGAAGTTATATGATGAGTCTTTTAGCACAGATACCAGAATGAGAGGTGCTTTGCTTACAGGTAAAAGTGGTTTGGCTGCCCTCTGAAACGCTGCTGTCTTTATTTACTGTTGCTCAGTAGGCACTATGCCTGAGGTTGGGAAAGCCATGCAGGAGACAGTAGATAAGCATATGTGTAAGATCAAGCATATCCTTATTTAAAATTATGTGATCATGGAGAAATTTGAAGCAAGGATTATTCTGAATTGAGTTAGAAGGAGTACTAAATGTCAGGAGTGGCCTATAGACATTCACTCTAGTTCTGGCATTCCTCCCATTATCCTGGTTACTCATCCACTCCGAGTCCTCCTTCCACCATGAGCCACATGCTGTGCATGAGGTTTGTTTTAGCAATAGAGGTTCAGACAGTATTGTTCTTTCTTCATTGGTATAAGCAACATATTGAGGACTCAAATACATGCAGAGATTATGAAATGTTTACTGGCTAACTGGAGGAGTAAAACAAAAACAAAATATCTTAAAATATCAGGCATGACCAGCTGAAAATCATATTATAGGACTTATCAAACATGAGACAAGTCACATTCTCCTCATCTGAAAGGGAACATAACACAGGGAACAGGACCTCTGGGTGACTAAATTTCAAGTAATGGGTTTAAACCCACAGACTGGTGAATGGGAGCTTAGATCTTAACTGTTTTATCTTTAAATTTTGGTATTTCAATGTCTCTATGCCAGACTTTTCTCAGCATGAAGGTAGATGGTATTGACTTTAGTAAATGCATCTTGAAAAAGAAAGAATCTATTATTTTGCTTAAAGGAGAACTCATCTCTTGGGACTTCATTGTGACAGGATCTACATCTGAGCACCATTACCTGTCTCCTAGAGACAGGCTGGTTCCCAAGGCTCCCATGACTGCATCTTCCCTAGAGGTATCCCACAGCACAGAGGGCAAATTTGGCTTCCAGCAAATGCAATTATTTGGTCCCAGTATGTCAAGAAAACATGCTGTCCCTCATTCTGAATACAGAGATAAAACCCTGATTTCATTTCTGTTCCCTTTCTGGGTGTTGCTTCTCTGTCTCAAATGTCTCATAGTGAAGAGGCTTATTTTTTGGGTTTGGTTTGTGGTTTGTTTTGATGTTTTGGGTTTTTTAATTCCATTTTCACTTTTTAAAAAGTTCCTCACTACTAATGGTGGGAAAAATCTTACTACATTGGATTTGTCAAATGGGATCAAATAGAAACCTGATCCTCTGAGTTCAGTGTTGTCTTTCTCATAAAAGCCAGAAGAGTAAAACTGTTCAGCTGTGTGTTTCCCCTACCTCTTCAACTACTAAAAAGGTAAAGAATCATAAATAATAAAACAAGTGAACTAAAAAATGTCTTAAAAAAGATTAATTACTTTTTTTGTGATATTAACTTATATCAACTTTAACTTTTCAATAAAAGATCACTTTGAAATTGTCAAAGGGACATGTTTGTCTAAACTTCTTCAATACAAATATTTATTTTAAAACAAAGTATTGGTTAATAGTTTGGGTTTTTTTGATAGCTTATTGCATTAACTGAATAACTATCCCCCATCCTCAAAATGTTCATGCAGCTGATGAGGCCCCATATTTACCCTGTCTCAGACATTGGCCTGTGAGTGACTAAGGCAAAGATGCAGAGGAAAACTGAAGGGTCATGAAAGGGATCAATGCTCTCCTGTGAAGTCTAGGTGGAGTCATACCTAACAGCTCATAAACAGTTAGTTTTTCAATTAATTTAATTGAAATACAGAGTAATGGAGCAAGGTTGATTTGGGTAGGCTTTCTGATGGATTCTGGAAATGGGGATGTACTAGTTCATTAAACATAGCTATGTTGCAAGAAAATTAAGAGGATTTGGGTTCTTTATCAGTGGAAAGAAAGAAAAATGTCTTTCCTGTGTGTTGTTTGAGACGAAAGGGGTGCAAAAATATTATCTGAGAAAGGAAAACACATAAGAGAGCATAAAATTCTGTGGAGACAGCGTACTGTGAGGAATTTCTATCCTCCAGAGCCTTGTGCATATATTTTATAGTTAGTGATAAAATAAATGGGATGCTTAGCGTTTATGGAAAGGTAATCTGGGGAACCAGTAGAATAGATAGGCTATTTCTTTTATCAAATTTTCACTAATTGATGTGAAAAATCAGAGAATGGATTTTGTTCCTAGTCATACACGTGTAAATCTTCAGAAGTACCTCAATGAATGTTGAAATTGATGTAACAGAAAGTGACTTTTTCATTTCAGACAATTGAAACTCAAAACCTGTATGCTCTTAGTTTACTTACTGTAGAATCTGCTTTTGTAATTCATTTTACCAGGAGGACAGATTAAAATGTCACATGTGGCTCTAACCACTCTAAACTCCTGCCTGGGATGAACAAAATGTAGACATGAACCAAACTGAACTGAGGTTATTCTAAGTGGACTATTGACATATTAATGAATAATAGATGAAATGAACCTCTGTGTGAGCTATAATTACCCAGACATATGGAAACTTTGAAGCAGAATTTCTGGAAGAAATTAGAAGGTGGAATTTGTATCTCTCATTTACCCATTCCTGGGCATTGCATAAAGCCTTTCTACCCCTTGACACTGTCAGCACACATCCATCTGCAGAAAGTCCAGGGAGATGCATGCTGTGATGAGACCCACAGTGTTGCATGGTCCAAGTACACTACAATCATCCTAAATCTTCTGCCACTGTAGCATGGAGGTTAAGTTTATTTTAACATGGGCTGGGCTGCTCTGTTGAAGAGCTGTCAGTGAAGTTGCAGACAGTTTGTGACATGGGAAGTGATGAGTTTCGAGATCAAATCATTTCAGTGCATCAGTATGAAGAATTTCATATATAGATATAATGAGGATATCACAGAATTGGCAACTTCCAATCCCACTCTCACACTTGTCTAGAGGTGTTGCTGTTAGCTCCCACTCATAGAAAAATATCCAACACTTCATATGTACTTCACATGAAAAGAACTACAGACATGAAGCAGAAGCTGATTGGGATTGCAACCTAATTTTCAGTAGTTTCTTGACAAGACAAACTACATAATCTACTGATAAACAGAGATATAATGCCAGTAGAAAGCGGCTGTGAAGATGTTCTGGGATTTGTCTAGTAAACCATAGCTGGGATTTGTTCTAGTAAACTAGGAAATACTAGATGTAAGGGAAAAATTTGTTTAACCTTTCACAAGAAATGTCAAAATACTTTCTTAAAACACTGTCTCGAAAAATAGAGAGCATGGCCGTTTTTTTCTAATACTTTTCTTCTTTAAATCTGAGATTTAAAAATGGATAAAAGTGATCAGTTTGGAAAGCAGCTAAAGCTTACATTTTTTAAAAACATAATTTGTATCTCCAAGACATGTATCTCTTCTAGGCTGGTCTTTCTAAAGAAAATATGTCTGCCCTTTACATTGCTGATAAACATGAGTGAAGCTTCTTTTGAATCCATGAACTAAACCACTTATTTGCATCCTCCAACTTAAACATAAGCACCCATAACCACTTAAGTCAAGGAGGTTTATCTGGGTATTGTTCATATTTGTTTCTGTGGGATAAGCAGAAGAAATAAAATGTGTCTCAAAGTACCATAAAATGAACAATCAAAGCCAAGGGATACAGCCTGAATAAATATTGAAACTGTGATCCTGAAATGAATGCAAGCCTATACAACACAGCCTTAGGATTAATGTCAGCTGGAAAATGGTCTGGAAAGAAGGCAGAAGTACTAGTTTCCTTCTTTCAAATACCTGTTTCATGCTTTCCAATATAATAGCTAGGGGTCAAAGTAGAGTCTGTTTGCTTATTAAAGGAGAGGATTTTTTATTTTGAGGAAAGGAAAAGTCAAGAGGTGACATAGAGCCTTTAGGCTAACATGGCACTCTACTGAAGATGCTGTAACAATGTGAGATTTTATTACTGAATTTGGACCATTCAGAATTAGGAACTTGATATTTACCTCATATATATTCTGTGTTTCTGTGGTTCTTTCAACAGAACTGGCAAAACTCATTCATCTTCAGAAGGTAATGGAAAGGTAATTATTGCCCCAGCTCTGAAATTTTCCTTCCAGTTTGTGCCTTGCTCTGGCTATTTGCCCTAAACACAACAGAGTAATTAATACATTATATTACTGAAAATGATTGTGGGACCCATTTCTTAAAAGTATGGGTGAGTCAAAATTAAGAACCCTGGAGCTGATGTAAATATAATTTAATTTTTGAAAAATAATGCATGACATGAGCATTCACGTTCTGACCTTGAATAAAAGGTTATGTCTCAAGGCAAGGCTTTTTAAATGTGAACAACTTTTACTGACACTGGCATTTTAATAAGATGGAATCTTACTTGTGGAAACTCATAAACATATGACAGCAATGACCCTGCCATTAGTATATCAGATATGACACCTAGTGATGTGTGTAGGGGACACTGGTAAAATATGCCAGTCTGAAAATCTATTTGCCTTTCAATCAATTTGTTTTATTCTGTTTGGCTGTTTCAAGTGATGACAAACTGAGCCTTTTCACAGCTGAATAAGTATTCTATGGGACTATTCCTTTCTAACAAATTATAAGTCAAATTTTGTGCTTGGCTGAAAATGAGTAATTAATCCTGGTGGTCATTTGTCACAGGCTCAGTAACTCTGGAGAAACAAATCTTCATATTCAGAGGTGCCTAGAATTTGTTCATACATGTTAGCTGTTTCCACTTAGATTTTTTGACAATGCTGCTGACCTTTCTCTTTTTCTTTTTTTAAGTAGTAAAGCACAGTGGGAATCCAATGGCTATGAGGTGAGGCAGGTCATGAACTCTGTGCTTTCAGAACATACTGTAATAATAAAAAAAAATCTCAAACCCAACTCTTTTTTCTCTTTGTGGTGTTACAAAGTGTTTGAAAAAGTGGTGAGAAAGAGCCATGGAAGTGGGCACTTGCAGTTAAAAGAAGTGTTTGATTTACTATAAATAATTGTTCCAACATTTAGCTTTTTTGGAAGATCTCAATCAAATGCTATTTCCAATTTGGTAAATATTTTCAGGAGCTTGTTATTTTCAGGCAGAAAGGAACTGAAAACAGGGCTGAAAAAGAGGTGTGCAGCTTACATGAAGTCTTGACAGTAACTTTCTTTTGCCATCCTGCTCAAATGCTTTCCAAAAGCACATTGGTGAAAGCTGTAGTGTAGAGAATAAAGACTTACTTGGTATTCAGATGAAGGGAAGAGGAAACAACTGCATTTGATTTATATCTCTCACAATTTTTTTGCACTCACCACTGCACTGTGTCAAATATAAATTTACCTTGGTGTAAATAAGAGAAGGCTTAGACCCAAAACTTGGATCTTTTGGAAACCAGCAGCAGACTAAGTTGCCACAAAAAGCAGATGCTGAAACACCTGGAGCTTAGAGCCTTTTCTTTTTGAGCTGACCTCTTTGTCACAAAGCAAGAATGCTCAAAGGCTGGTCTTCACTTGCTCTCTTGCCCTAGGTTCAGTTTTGTCACACTAATAATACCTGAATTTGTAAGTAATGCACTCTGTAATGGGGGGTCCTTGCCTGCACTTAATGTGGACCCTGCTGAAAGTGAGGCAGGACCAGATGCCCCCAGAGGCCCCTTATGGCTTCAGTTACACTGTAATCCTGTGGATTTTGTCCATTCCATTCCAGGAGAAAAACATCAGAGCGTGATGCTAATCCTGATGTAATTTGTAGATTTACTTTTTTACTGCATGGGTATAGAAAAAAAACTTGTGCT
>VZRH01002964.1:501923-540906 GCA_013397555.1 Urocynchramus pylzowi
AAAAAATCTGGGGCTTTTTTCCGTTATATATTCCAGGCAATATTTCTTGCTAGGTTTTTAATTTTTTTTTTCTTTTTTAAAGGAGCATGTGGAATGGGATGCAGCATGATCAATAAATCATTTCACCTAAGTAGAGGCAGATCACTGGCTAGGGTTGCCATAGCTGGGACCTTACTGGACAGGTCACTATTTCATCAAGAACAGTATCTAGAAGGGAATTAAGTATTACTTGATGCCAATGTGTTAGGAATGTAGAAGTAAAACTTACAGCCAGTGATTTTCTATGGGAAGTAAAAACCAGTACTATTTAAGTATTTAAAGACATTTTGTGGAATATGGCATACAATATTATCAGAGAGAAAAATACTTCTGGAGGTCTTAGGGAAGCAAATGTGTGGCTGGGGTGGTGGCAGAGTAAAGTAATATGAAGTTCCAGCTATATGAGTGTTTCTTTAACAATCCTTAGTTTTATTTAAGAGACCTAGAAGGATAGTGAGCTCCTGGGTGTATAGTTAAACATTAAGGAACACATTTCTTCAAGAAGAAACTAAGGAGCCAAAGGTGCAGTATATGTAAGATTAGCCTGCCCTGGTTTTGTGCCAGTCTATAGTTTTGTTGAGTTTAAAGAATTTGAGCTAGACATAGTTTGATACCTCTATAGGTCACAAGCTGCTTGGGAGAAAGATTTTTAATGAGTTAAACACTGCCTGGAGTTGAGACACTGCAATTTTAGGGTTTTAAATGGCTCTACCACAGAGAAATCTGAAATACTTCACAAATAAAGAGAAACAGAAAGGTCATTTTCTCTGGCTCATGCCCCAGGAAGAGTCTCTATATGGCTTTTTCTTCCAGTTCCTCTCCTTTACCAGCATTTGTTTTCTCAGAGGATGTCCTGTGTTTTACACTTTCTCATGTTTGATAGTCAGTCTAAATGAAATAAGAAAGCAACGTTTTTTTGTAATAGCATCATTTGGTAGAAGTTAGAAGCAAAACTGAAATGTGGAAAATAGAGCTCCTTCAAGACCAAAATGTGTGAAGAAAGTCTGTTAAAAATTAACATAGAAGTGTTTGAGCAGGAGGGAAAGAAGGATGTTCCTGATTTAGGGATCAATTCTGAACAGCATGTGGCCATCTTGAAGAGGTGGAGGTTCACCAGATTTTAGAGAAGGGGAATTAAAGGAATATTTTTACTTAATTTATGTTGCTGCTAAAAACCAACTGATGTGTAGGGGAGCATTTCAACTAGAGAAATGAAGGATGCAGAAGGAATGACTGAGTCAGCCCACTGTTTGCCCAACCTGGTGTGGAGAAAATGTGAGCTCTGAGTAATAAATTGTAGATATCAGTGACACAATAACATAAAATAAATAAGCCTGAAAAATATTAAGAACAAATATATAATTCTATGGTACTACTAAGGATCCTTTAATTAAGGATCCTTTATTTAAGAATCCTTTAATCCAGGCTGGTCAGGAGTCCACACACTCTACCACAAGGAGGAGGAGGAATGAGGTGCTCAGGGTCCAGGAGCCTTTGCCAGTTGCAGGGCATGTCTTAGCAGAGTACTCAGCAATAGATGAAATCTGGAGAAACATCCCTAGGGAAGCCTAACTCCAGAGACACCATCCTCTGCCCTTTCTACTGCAGGAGTGTAGGGACATCTCAGTGCAGGCAGGAGCTGCCCTCAGGCCATACTGTGGCACTCCCAGGCTGCCATTCCTTCATGGACACAGAGGCAGGGCATCCCCACAGTGTTTGGGTTCCTTGTGTTTAAACAAATATAGGACCTGTTTGGGCAGAGACACAGGAGGATGAATGTCTGGGAGTACCAATTTTGGAGCTGTTGACACTTGGGGTTGCCGTGGGTACAGCTGCATGGGATGTGGGCTCCATGCCTCATATTCTCTGCTTTTCCTGAGCTCAGTAAAGAGAAGGGAGGGGAGGCAGGGCCAGAGAGTGAATCAGATGCCTGAAATTAGTTGCTGTGAAACCTTTTCTCATTTAATACCGATCTCAAAGGCCAGACTGCAGTGACAAGAAAGGCAGTAACAGCATTAAACTCTTGTGTAGTCTGTCTGGGCTTCAAATCTCCAAGAAAATGCTCCACACTGCTAACACCCTGCCTCCTATCTCCACAGAGCACTAGGTGCATAAAGCTCCTGCTACCAAGTGTGTGCAGCACTGGATACTTAGTCATGAGGGGGAACAAGGTTGGCAGCAGAGGTTGGTGCCTGCAGAGAGAAAACATTTACCAGCTGATGCTTCAAACAGCAGCTGCAGCATCCTCAGATTCACCAGCTCCCACTCAAAGACCTTGCCTGAATCGATTCAACATGCAGCAGGAAGGCCACATGCAGCCAGGGAGGAGCCTACTCTAAGCAGAGAAATATCTAGCCACGAGTATGAAAAAGTCTTTACCCCACTGGGACCAGCAAGGATAAAGGTGAGAGCTCTGTGGGGTGAGGGAAGGGAGCAGAGCCTTTCTAGTGTCTTTGATGTCCATAAACCATTTGCAGGGGAAGGAAAGCAGTGAGAAATGCTGATTTTGAGAATGGGAGAGGCTGAAGCACAGATCAGTAATAATGTATTGGAAATTAAGAAAATCAAGGCCTGCTACCTCATTATTCAAGAGGTGAGGGGCTCAGGCTTGCACTGGGGAGAGGGACCTGTACTGGAACCAGGCAGACTGAGCTGGGATCCCATTACTGGGTTGCTACAACTTTGTATATCTGGAATGACACTGTTGGTTGGCATTGGCTTTTGTATGTATAGAACTTGAGAATGTCTTTCCAAAACATACCACAACAAAATATGCCGTGTTCTCTACAAGGTGTTTGTGGGTTTAAGTATATATGTATCTGTTTTCTTCTATTTATGTATTGTACAAGTATATATAGATGGGGAAAGAAGAAATACCTGATATATGGGTAAAATATGGGTCTGTGGTCAAGCATTTGTTCTGAATAGTGGAGAGATTCAGACTAGAAAAGGGCAATATTTTTTAGTGACTGAGATGGACTTTTATAATTTTAAAAGGATCTTGATACTGTATTATTTGTCCATTGCTTTCCAGAAGGGTATACATGGTATATGGCTGAATGCCAAAAGCAGTCTCTTTAAGGAGGTATTATCTAGTTGTCAATAAACAGGCAGTGTAGCTGAGAGGAGGATTGCATCACACTTTCTCCAGATTTCCTAGCTGGCAGTCTCTGCTCACCTCCCAGTGGCCCTCTGCTCTGCTGCTCTGGCAGTCTTTAATGTTCAGCTGGAGAGAAAAAAGAGGATTGTCCTTTCAGAATGTGCATACATCAGCCCTGACTGAAAGAGAAGTACAGCAGGAAACACTGATTCCAAATAGCTATTTAAAGTGTTGGACTTCTTCTGAAATGCAGACAAAACAGAAATAAAACACAAGCTAAAAGCAGTGATTTTTGTTCAAGCAGAGAAAGGACTCCCTTTTGGCTCCTTTTTAAAGGCATTAGCTATATCCAAAGAGCAGTTGAAATGGGGTGAGAATAAAATGGTATTTCTGATGTAAACAACTAAGCTTTGATAGCAATAACTACTCCTTTAGATACTGGTCTCTGCTGTACTGGAATTTGGGAGGTAAAAACGGTTTCTTATTCTTGGTGGTAAATCTGCTGGGCTAAATCTGAAGCTAAAAGCTCCAAAATCTCCAGGCAAATCTTGCCAAGTCTAAAGGCTCCTACTAAACGTATGTCATCTGGAGGCTGATACATGAGCTACTGCTCATATACTGCACAGAATTATGCAAGGCCTTCCACACAGGACACTGGGATTTTGTGGCTGAGAAGTGGGTCTGGATCTGCTCCACTCTTTGGTGTGAAGAGGATGATTATTGCATTCTAGATGGGCAGTACTGTGTATTGCATATGACGTGCTTGCTCACTGGGTTTTTCTCTCCTACCTAACCTGTCAGTTATCAGAGACCAGAACTTGCATGGCACACTTTCTGGACTAATATCACTTGATGCATTAGATAAAACTAAAAATGAATCACTTGCTGTGCTGCTCCCCAGACATCCTTTTATCATTCTCCTTGAGTGATAGTAGATATAGATGATACCTCAAACCACCAAAATTTCTTTGGATTTAGTGCCAGTATTTAATGCCTTAAAAATGAGAAGATATAGCTCTTATCTATACTTAGAAAAGCCTTTTTGGGGATGCAACATGATGTCCAAATCTAGCAGAGACATATCCTGCCATCTGCCACACTGAGCCTATGCCTTTCTGATTCTGATCCAATGCCAATTAAATCTAGCATACAGAAAGCAGAGGTAAGGAGTCCAAAACAATAAAGAGAACATGAAGATCACAGAGGGAAGTTGATGCCTCATTCATACACCACTAGGGATCTATCCACTAGCAAAGGGCTTAAAAAAAAGAGCAGAAGTAGGAGACCAGAAAAAAATATAGTGACTGCATGGCAAAAGAAATGCCACTGTGTTGGTATTCCTGAAGCACTTCAGCCACCCCTTTTGCTTAGAGGAGGCAGCAATGACCTTATCTCACAGAACTGGTATGAGCAGTGGTTGGCTTTTTCATGGTGCTTTACTTAACTTACCAATGAACCAATATACAAGCACACACTTGCACGTGCAGAAAATACGGACTTTAAAGTTAAACCTTTTTCAGAGAAGGCAAAAAACTAGAGATGCAATCAGATGCTGAGGGGCTAAGCATCTGATCAGCTCAGGAATCACAGTGCCCTGGATGGAGCTGGATGCAGTGGGCACCACTAGTACCACTGTCTTCTCCCCCATAGCACAGAATAATCAACAACAGACCACTTATTTCAAGGTAGAAAGGCAGCTGTAGGTGGCTCTCTGTGAGAGCTAAGGGCAGAACATAAGAACAAAAGAAATGTTAATTGTTCAGACCACGAACAGGATACTTCCTCTTCCTCTGAGCAGCTGCAACTGCTCAGGTCACTGTAGGTTATTTTCTGAGGTTTTCTACTTGTCGTGGTGTTGTATAGAGTTTGTCTGGCATTTGCCTATTTATGCAATATTTGCCTGGTTTCTTTTTAAACCCATATATGTTTTATCATAGCCACAACAGGAAGGAATTCCATGTGTTCTATTCACTTGCACGAAGAACTTGTTCCTTTTGCGGGTTTTGAACTCAAGTCTTGCTTTTTTGTCTTTAGTTCTGGTGTTGGAAGAGACAGTAAGTGACTGGCCTCTGTCCACCTTCTTTATGTTGCTAAGAATTTCTTGGACCTTTACTCTAAACCCCTAAGATGCCTCTTTTCCATAATAAACAGTTCCAGACTCTTCCTCAAGCTTTTCCTGCTTTTATTTATCTCTATTTATCTATCTTTTATTTATACAAACCATATATGTCCTTTTGAAGATGAGAAGAGCAGAACTGAACACAATATTTAAGGCACGGGCAAAACATGGATTTATACTGCAGCATGATGATTTTTGCTTTGTTGTCTATTCTCTTCCTGATAATTCCAAACATTTGTTGTTTTGCTCTTTCAACAGCTATAGAACAGTAGCATGATGCTTTTTTGGATCTTTTCATCATAACATGAAGGTCTTGTTCCCAAGTGGTAATAGTCAGTGCAGAGCTCATAATTTTTGTGTGAAGCGAGGATTGGTTTTCCTCATGTGCATCACTTTACTTTTGTCTACACTGAATTGCATCTATCAATTTATTGTCCAGTTGCTTGGCACCTTAAAGTAAGAAAAAATCATCATGGTTATTCTTGTTTTTAGTGCCTTGGATATTTGTGTATTATCTGCAAATTTTGTTATCTCCTCACTCATCCTCTTCTCAAAGTGATAAAATTTGAGTGTTTTAAACAGAAAAAGTTTCAGCACCACTCCATTGAAAATTTGACTAGAGATTACACTAATAAATTACTGTTAATCCTATTTTCTCTTTTGATTTTTGTATGCAGTTTCATTTTCTGTACATGCTTATTTTCTTTCTCTTTGATAAAAGAGTTTTAAGAGACCTCTTGGAAATCCAGTAGCATCAAATAAATAATTTCCAGCTACCCATTTAACCCTCTTCTTGCACCTTAAAGAAGCCATGCTGACTACTCTCAAATGAGGCACCATCAGTGGATAACATGTCTCTGATGAATCCTTTTCCCCCCTAACATGGCTGATGCTGTGCTTCTCTAAGTGACTCATTTTTGACAGGCAATTATTTTAGCTAGGCTCCCATTTCCCGTTCTCAACAATAGCTCAAGAATAAGCATGCATCAGCTCTTGGAAACTGGCCACAGCAATCTCATGGGGAGCTGTCATGTCAAATCTACCAATACATTTGTTGTGAAGATCTGTGAGATGCTGTCCAGCTGATTTACCCTGGTGAGCATCCACAATGTCCATAGTGCTCTGTGGGAGTGTGTGTGTGTGCACCCTGTTGCAGCAGCCTGTTTGCCCCATGGAATATCAGCTTCCACAGTGGCAAGGACCCACCTGCCTGCATCTTAGCAAATTGTTAACTGCTATCATGGTGCCTCAGCACCTCATACTGATGAGGACCTCTTCTGTCACTTCTCAATTTCCTTAGTAATGACTGAGTGTCCTTTCAGGCCAAGCCATTGGTGCTGCTGGTGAGATTGTTTTCATACTGGCACAGAAAGTTACCACACCTCAGGGCCTGCAGGAAACTCTTCTAACTCCATTAAAAAACAAGCAGCTTTATAGTATTTCTAGGTTTGGCCTCCATCATTTACATGGAAAAACCTCTTTCTATTTGAAGGTACACTGGTGTAGTATGTGGAGATTAAGGTACAGATCAGCTGTGCCTCTGTCTGCCTCAAGAGATATGGTCTTTCTCACACCTTCCAAACACCTACCAGATTTAATCTTAGAGTATTTTCATCATTAGAAGACTGAAAACCAAGAATAAATATTTGCATTTAAAATAAGCTGCCTTATTGTGGATGTTAAGTACTAATCATAATTCATATATTTTCATGTGCATGTACCAGAGCAAGGACACAGGCACAGGCCCACTCCAGAGAGCTCACACACAGGCTGCCTCTTCCTCGGAGGGACCACTTAGATTTTCTCTAAATCTGGATGATACCAACTGAGATTTCTCTCTTTGCCACAGGCTGAGCATGCCCGTAGGGAAAGAAGGTGTACAGGCAAAATTCAAACACCTATAAACAAAGGGTGCTCATTGAGAATCAATAGATGCGTGGAGAAGCATGGATCAAATGTGAGTGATAGAATTGCTTAAGAAGGAGAGAGCCCTAGCTGCTGGTAACCTTGGGGATGGTTACATAAGACCCTGTGGGGAAAGGAGTCCAGCTGCTGGACAGTGCCTCTTGATGAATCCCAATCCTTAGCTTCCTTTGAAATGCTGGTGAAACGCTTCCAAATGACTGCTTACCGCTGCTCAGACTTGCTGCTATGACTGTGGATAGCAGCAAGCACTGTTTTTTCCATAATTTAACTAAAATGGAAGGAAGTCCTGGCTAGATCATTGTGATTGGCTACTGTTCCTTGCCATGGAAGCTTGTGTTGGTGTGGCCCCTCCTAAGAGCTGTCAGAAATCCCTCTGTGTGATTAAACAGATGGGTCATTTCAAAAAACTGTGAGAAGAACAAGCAGGACTGAGGCAAAAAAAAACCTAAACAAGCAAACAAACAAAATGTACACAGGTGCTGATGTTCAAACACTTGTACTAAACCTAAATAAAGTCTACCATGTGAACATGGGAGGCTTCCTTTGGAGCAGCCTCTTCCTTTGGTCTGTTGTTAAAAGGGGCACAGTGGATGCTTGAGCTGTTGAGACCTGCATGAGGTTTGTGTTTCTGGACAGGGGGATGTAAGGATGTGATATAAAACTCCTTCAAAAGGGCATCTTTTAGGTAAGAATCATTTGGACTAGGTATGGATGTAGATAGTGATCTCCATTGTGTTGTTGCACCTGGACTTCTTGTTTGTAGCTGTTTCAGGTGGATTGCTCTCAGGACATCTCAGGAGTAGCTTGAAGGAGTAAGCTGTGTGGAGGGACATAGTGGTGGGTTGTGAGGAATCTAACAAAGACAGCTGTAAACTAAAAGGCTCAAAAGACAGTTTTGGGTCTGTCTTGTACTGGTTTCTTTTGGATAAGGAGGTTTTTTTAAGGGGTAACAAGAGAAAAGGAGGTAATTTAAAATTATGTTTGTACTTGCAGTCACAAGCCTTTGATGTTCTTGGGGAACTACCTCTTATCTCCAAAATTCTACACTAAAATAATAAAAAATTCAGAGAACATATGCATCTACATGACAACAGTTTGTTCAGTGTAATCTGAATGCACCTGCTTTGTGCAAATGCTCCTGTCTGAGTCTCAGTCTTCAGTGAAAAATATCTACATGGTTACATGATTGAAGGTGTCAGAGCTTCCACCTAACTTCCAGGTTGGGCAGTTCATGTGTAGCAAAAATGATAACAAGTATAAAGGAAAAGGGGAATTATGAAACCATAAGGAGATGTGCTTTATTTATTACATATGAAATAAAATAAAAATTTTCACACTTTTTTAAGCACACACGATTCTCACTTTGATTATTTTTAAAGTGCTGAGTTATCCTGTCTTTTACAGATATAAGTGAAAACTCCTCACAGTCCAGATGGAAAAAACATCTGAGTATTGCTCTGTTTTGCTGATAAAAACATTTAAAACATATTTATGAATACTACTTTTACTATCAAGCTGAGGATTTTTCTCACAAACATTTGAAATAATTTCCTGATAGAGCACTGCTTTCACAACAATGCTTCAAAGCTTACACAAGCATTTACATTTGTGGGCCTATATTGTTTTTAGCTCATGTTTATCAGAATCCCTTAAAAGTACAAAATTTTTGCTTAGTTGATATACATGACCCGAGCTGAGGGATAAAATTTGACATATTCCTCAGGTTCAGAGGATTGCCAAAATGTATACATGAACACATGCAAATATTTGTAAGCCTGATACTCTTATGTATAAAACCTATGTTAGGGTTTAGTTTAAGTGCTGGATCAGATTGAGCACATCTTGTTTCACCATTCCATTGGACCCATGTGCTGAACCACAACTATTCCCAGTCCATATCTACCTTATAGTGTATACAAGCCTTTTCCCAAAAGTTCTTAGAAAGATTAATATGAGTGATTTGAGCAACAAATACACCTAGGTGTCTGTTCTTCCACTACAAATCTTGTAACATAGACAATCTAATTTCAGAGTTCTCCAAATACACACCTAGTAATATACACAATCTTAGTTCAGAGACTTTTCAGCAGCTAACTCAGATTTAAAGCTGAATGCATTTCACTGACTATGGGACCTTGGACACCTAACTTAACTTAGTTAGCACTTATTTTTAGATGACTAGACACTCCAGCTAAATGCTTCTCCTAATATTTTCTGATATTTTATCTTCCACACCTGATTGTCAACTCAGACCCTTTTTACTTCCTTTTTTCACTTGATTTTAAAATTTGATGCCAAGTCTTCTTTAGGTTTGATTCTTCTGAATGTAATACTGGGTGATTTCAAACACCTTTCCTGTAGTAGTCTAGAGATCAAATCCACATGTACTTGTTTTATACCTATTTAAATTTATATAGGTTGTATTATGCTCTTTTAAAAGCATGATCTGCTTTTCTTTCTCCTTTTTAGGATCTTGTTTTCTCCATTAACCAGTAGGGCTCTTCACATGCCTACAGAGCATCCAATGCTGCTCTTCATATCTATTTACTGATAGTGGCCGAATGCCTAGATAAAGTGATTTAGTAACTACTTGCTTGACTCCATTATCACAGTATATAATCAGGTTCTACCAGTGAGGCTTTCTATCCAAGCAAACTGTGAAGCTATTTTCAATACTTCCCTCAGACATCCTTTTCATTGCCCAGCCTGTGCCAATTCAAAAACTGCAAGGTGAAAGAAGGCACTCTTTCTCCTGCTGTGCTCCTTGAGTCAGCTTGAATATTTTTCAACACAAATTTCTCAGTTTTTAATATGTGCTAGTGATAGTAATATACATCCTAGAGAGATTTCCCTTCTGCTTAGTGCATTTTTGTTCTTTATCCTGGCATATTGTCTCTGTGATGAACTAAATAGATTTAATGAACACCAATAACTATTATCTTTACGACACGTTTTAATCAACAGGTAGGATATTTTCCCATTAACATAATAATAAGTTATATTAAAATAAGGTGATCTTAATTATTTACAGTGAAGGACAATTTTTCATTGATTTCTGTGTAAAGGTATGCATGTAGCAATACACTTGGCAGAAAAAGAGCAAAAAACCCTTTAATAGATAGTTTGTTGAAAAAACTATATTATAATTAATAGAAATGCATAAGACACTTTTTAGAAACCAGTCAGGTAATTCAATGCAGCAAGAGCTGGCTTCCATGGCTAACAGAGCTTCAAACTAAATTTTACATAATGTTGGACTAGTCCATACTGAATTATTAAAACGGACTAGACTATAAACCAAAACCTTCATTAGCTTGGGTTTCTTGAATTATATATATATTTCAATTAAGTTAGGTCTTCCTGCAGGAGATCATGACTAATAAATACCTTTGTGATTCTCTTCTACAAAGTCCCAATCCCTGCCTGTGTTCACATAAATAATTGTTGTCAGCTTTATGTATTTAGAATTTAGGCATTTCAAGGGTATTTATTTTTACAAAGTGGAATATAAATAAGAGCCAGTCAAAATGAAATTTCAACAAATGTAACAAATGTTTTCTCAAGCATCACCCCAGGGCATCACACTGAAGCAAACCCATGTACTTTACTGCATGCCAGTCTCTTATGTCTTGTGTCTCACTCCCTCCTCTCTAATTGCCTCTTTGCTTCTGAAAGTCTTGCCTGACACTGACACTGGATTAAACAAGGATTCTCCAAATACACTCAGGGATTACTGCATCTATGTGTTGGGTTCTTGCTTTGAATTTAAAGAAAGTGATTCTGGATTTGTAAAAAAAGGGGTTTCCTCTTTTGGCCTGAATTTTATTTTCCTATAATATTCCATTATCAACTTCCCCCTTGTTATATGGCTGGCTGGGGGGGGTCTGAGCAACCTGGTGTAGTGAAAGGTGACCCTGTCCATGGCATGGGCTTGGAACCAGATGATCTTTGAGGACCCTTCCAACCCAAATCATTCTATGATTCTATGATTCTATGCAGCATGACGACAGCACTCATTTAGATGCAGAAGAGGAAAATTAAACTTTTAAAATATTTATACATAGAAATTCAGGCGTTACAGTAATGAATTTAGAATTCCATTTGAGAAATTTTGGTATTGATACAGAAATGTCTTGTTTCTTATGAAAAGAGAGGATTTGCTACCTATGAAAAAGAACCAATATTTAGATTAGAGAAAGTCAGCTAAAACATGATACTCATGGAAATTTCTTTCCCTGACAATATTGCAAATATTTCTCTAAGTAACTACTTTAGAAATCAGTTCCATTGAAAAGTAACAATGTGAGATAATGACTAGTGTAACTAGACAGTGGGGGGAAAAGGAATTCCCTCACTTAAATTATCTGTTTAATAAATTCTATTTTCAGATTGTTTAAGGAGAGAATCAAACTAAATTTGTTACATGCATGATATAATTTCTATGCCAACTACAACATTTGTAAACAATGTAAAAGTAGGAGTCACAGTAGATACTTAGAATATTGTAATACTATTTTTATGTCACTTTCCTAGGGCTAGCTAAAAGAAGCAAAATATGGGTTTGCCTTTTATTTCTTTACTTCTACCTGCTAAGTGTCCTATGGTGCAATTCAATCCTCTAAGGTAGTGGAAGAGCTCCTGTTTAGATTTGTCCTTTGATAAATAATATTTTGTTAAATCTAAACCAAACTTATATTTGCAATTAGAAAAGAAAAGAAAATACTGTAAATTTAAGAGTTGCATTTCTAAAAAGGAGAAAATGAATTGTTGCTCCTTAATGAAAATGCTGAATTATAAACACTCTCAATCATGGTAGATGTAAACACACAGGCAGAATTGATGTTTCAAGAGTCTTTCTCCTGGTGAGAAACCACTTTAATCACTTTCAAAGATTCATTAATTTTAATATATTTTTAATTAGTTCAGTAAACTTGTAAGTATGATGAATAGATGGCAATCAAGATTGTTAATTTTAAGTATTAATATCCACTGTGGCATCAAGGCTATAGGATTGTAATCAGTTAAAATGTTGCTTTCGAGGGAATTTTTTGACTGGATATAACTCTGAAAAATTAATGTATTTTGCTCAATCAAAGGAGGCAGTACTATTTGAATCTCAGAACCAAATTATGCTTTTCAACAGCACACTGGAATTGCATCCCACATATTCCACTTTAGTTGGTTAAGAAAAGAGCCATCAGGGAAAGCAAAGCCTCAGATGAAATTATCATATTCTGCAGTGATAAATCAATAAACTTGAAAGAGGAGGGAGAAGTAGAAGTTGAGAGTTGACATATAATGTAAATACATCCCATAACATTACTGGATTGGGTACTCGAAATGAAGGACTGAAATTTAGCTGCTTTTAATGCTCTAGCTGCTCCTAATGCTTTTACAATGGAAAGGTTTTGCTACCCTTTAAGGGATGCATGGGAAAAAATAAAAAAATCTAGAATTTCCTTTCTTAATGACATGAAATATCTAAAGACTACTGTGATGATGCATCATAATTTATTAGTGATGCAGTGTTACTTCTTCAGAGGTTTAAGGACATACCTCATTTTTTTCCTGGACCCTTGCAGAACATCACACAGGTCTTTTAAGAATATACCTCTGGGTAAGAATACATGCTTCCCTTTATAGTCTTCGGTGCTCATCTTTATGGACTTCAACATTAGTTATTCTTGAATGAATTTCTTTACAAATATTGACAAAAGGGCACAGACCTTTAATTATGTAACAATGGACACCAACCAAACCAAGACAGACCTAATTTTACATTTCCTAGTGGATATTCAGACTAAAGAGTGCTACAGCATTGCAAATATATTTTCATTCTGGATCAGTATATTTGCTAGGGTACATTCCTCCCTAATTACATCAGAGAAATACAGTGGTGTAGGAGTGCTCTTGTTCAAGCCTAAAAACTTACATAATAAAAATTGTTAGTGGTTATTTGGAGCTGAAGCACCTCGGTGTCTGAATGTGCTGTATTCCCCCTTCTGCTAGCAATTACAGGATGCTTCACAAGGGATGCCAGGCTTTATGCAGTGTTCTTTATTTGTGGTAAATTTGGGAGATGTTCTGGAGCGCTGAGGTTGCTGAATATATTTACCAAAAGCCAGGTGACTGCAGTTATCATTTTCTAGGAGAACAACTAGAACTATCTAATTGTGCTTTGAGTGTATACATCCACAGCAGTCCAAATTACACCAGCAGTAGAGCTGCTATTTATACAGGTGGTAATAACACTACAGAAAATACCACCCACCTGGGAATCAGAGACTGTAGTAAAAGTCCTTATTTATCTGCCTATCAAAATACTCTAAGGCTGAATTTACAAAAGGATAGTGTTTATATTAACAGTGGAAAAATTGTACCTATGTGTTTTTCACACATGGAAAATGGTCTGCGAGGGTTTTTTTTTTTATTTGTGCAACGGAAAATCACCACAAAAATACAGTGTACTGGATTGTGAGGAAAGCTACTAAACAAATGTAGATTGGAAGCCTGAGGGACAGACTATTGAAGATCAAGGCTAAAATTCACTTATAAGGATGTCTATTCTTGCCCTTTCATGAATACCTACTCTGACCTGCAGTAGAGTGGTATCATGTTTTAGCATATGGCTACAAATGGACGTATTGGTTTGGCACAGCCTGATTTTTGGTAGGAGGAGGGCTACAAGATGGCTCCTGTGGGAAGCTGCTGGAAGCTTCCCACCACGTCCAGCAGACCCAGTCCTTGACAGCTCTGAAGATGGACATGCTGCCGGCCAAAACTGGGCCAATAAGAGAGGTTGGAAATGCCTCTGTGATGACACATTTAAGAAGGAAATAGAAACAAAGTCACGGGTTTTTCCTTCTACTCACAGAAGAGGAGGAGGTGAGAGCATGTGAGGGAAACAACATGGAGACACCCAGGCCAGTGGAGAAGGAGGGGAGGAGCTGCTCCAGGCACCAGAGCTGAGATTCCTCTGCAGGCCGTGGTGCAGAGCATGGTGAAGGAGCTGAGCCCCTGCAGCCCCTGGGGATCCACAGGGGATGCAGAGAGCCACCCACAGCCCCTGGGGATCCACAGGGGATGCAGAGATCCACCCACAGCCCCTGGGGGGATACATGGGGGATACAGAGATCCACCCACAGCCCCTGGGGATCCACGGGGGATGCAGAGATCCACCCACAGCCCCTGGGGACCCATGGGGGATGCAGGGATCCACCCACAGCCCCTGGGGATCCACATGGAATGCAGAGATCCACCCACAGCCCCTGGGGATCCACGGGGGATGCAGAGATCCATCCACAGCCCCTGGGGATCCACGGGGGATGCAGAGATCCACCCACAGCCCCTGGGGACCCATAGGGGATGCAGGGATCCACCCACAGCCCCTGGGGACCCATGGGGGATGCAGAGATCCACCCACAGCCCCTGGGGACCCATGGGGGATGCAGAGATCCACCCACAGCCCCTGGGGATCCATGGGGGATGCAGAGATCCACCCACAGCCTGTGGGGGAGGTGCCCAGGCCAGAGCAAGTGGGTGCCTGGAGGCGGCTGTGGAAGACCCAGTGGAGAGAGAAGGCCCCTGCTTCCAGGCTGGAGCAGCCTGTCCTTGGAGGACTGCACTCCCTGGGAAGAGAGCCACACCACAGCAGTTTTGGGAGGACTGTCTGCCCATGGAGGGAATTAAGCAGTACAGCTGCTGCTTGTAAGAGTGGACCCATGCTGGAGAAGTTCACAGAGAACTGTCTGCCATGGGAGGGACACCACAGCCTCACAGGGCAAGGATTCCTCTCCCAGAGCAGCAGAAGAAAATCTCAGGTGATGAACTGACCAAACCCCCACTCCCTGTCTCCCTGCACTGTTGGTGGGAAGCAGGGAGGGACTTGAGGGGGAAAGGTGTTTTAAGGACTTATTTTACTTCCCATTATCCTCTTCCAATTCTGTTAGTAATAAATTTCACTTTGCAACCTTAAGGTGAGCCTCCTTTGACTTTGAAATATTTCTCCCAGGCCTTATCTCATTTATGAAGCCTTTGGTATATTTTTTTTTCCTTTTTCCCTCCTTTACCCAGCAGTAGCAGGGCTGGGGGTTGTGTGAGCAAGCGACTCTCGAGTGTGCCTGGTGTTGGGCCAGTGTCAAACCACGACAGTGGAATACATGTGTAGGCAACACATGACCTCATTGAGGATATCATAACCCTGCTCTGGGGAGTCCTGCTGAGGTGCCACAGCAGGCAGTGCATGCTGCCACACATGTCTGTGTTTCCCAAGGGCTGAGAACACTGAAGGAGTTGTGGTTGTGCAGGGTGTAATGGCTTGTGTTTGCTGCCATACAGTCCCAGTCCAACACTGTTGAGACCCAGAGGAAGCAGAGGTTTCTGCACAGTGCTCATGAGACCTCCTAGAGCAAGGGTGCGTGCAGGCAGAAGCCTTCAGGGATCTCTCCACTCTTTACAGATGAAACATACCCTAGATCAATGGGCATTCCCATTGAACTGCAATACTTAAACACTGTTTAGTTGGCTTCAGATGAGAAGCGCTGCAGCCATAATGATATTGTTCCACATAGACTTCTAGTGGGGAGAGAGAGAAAACATCACTTTTACAGCTGGTAGAGGTAGTCAAGCTTACAGACAAGTGGGCTATGTACTTTCAGATATAGGTATGTTTTGGTAAAAGCCTGAATCAAAAAAACTCTACAGACTTGGCTAGTAGAACTGATCTTTTAAGAAATACTTCAGTTTCTCAGAAACTGTGGTATTAGCTGTTTGTTGGTATAGCTGTATGACTAATAGGACTTTCCAAATGATTCACCTCATTTGCCTCACTTCACCACTGAATGAACTACTATATACTGGTGTTTGCTGCAAATTAGCGTAGTCCCCACCATTTCAACTCACACAAGTGTTTTGTGCAGGTCCTCAAGTGTCTTCAAGAGTAAATTTCATGTTAACATCTTTATAATTAGAAAGGCTGAGGGGAACCAATGGGGCTAATCCATCAAAGTACATAGTGAATGTTTCTTCTAACACCTATTATATTTTCTAAGCGGGCTATTATGGTTTTTATATCTTCACTGATAAAATTTATTTTCTCATAAGTGGTTTTGAATTAAGGTGGGAATAGAACTTAAAATGGCAAATGTAGTACTTTCACACTAAACACACATGATTGTTTGGCCTGGAGCCCAAGAAGAATGAAGAATTTTTCTCTGCTATAAGCTTCAGCATTAGTATTTTTCAAACTCTAAACACTAGCCAAAGAGCTAAAGATGCCTCTTCTCTCCCCTTCTATGTGTTTTTGAATTCTATTGCTTTTGGTGGGAAAAGCACTCGCCTATGGTTTCTAGTGTCTCTAAATACTTTAATTTGGGAAGTGGGATTAAGTGAAATATGCACAGATGGCTAAAGCAGAGGCTTGGTCAGGTGATTTGTCATTAAAAACAACTGCATTTTGTCTTGGCTATTACAGTCACTGGATCTAAACCTTTCCTAGGAAAAATTAAGGGTACTAAAAGGCTGGCCTGATCAGGTTGTTAGAGGCATGTGAGTGTAGTTCATTCATGAATAGAAAAACAATTCAGGATTGTGTTCCTAAATTTCATTCCAGTTATTGTCAGCCAACAGTGGACCTTCTACTCCCTCTAAGCTGTTACATTTGTCATACCTGGATGACCTACCCTGGTGCCTATAGAGAACTTAGGTAAGAGAGGGAAGGTCTCGTTTGAGCAAATGTATTAGCTCAAGATAAGTGTTATGGAACTGAAGTTTGAGAGAGTCAGTAATTGGCACTCTAAGTTGTTTTAAATTTAAACTTTTTAAGTTAATTTGTTTAGGACCAAATTCTGGTTTAATGTTTGGGATTTAGAAGTGGCTCATTTGTGACAGGGTTGATAAAGCATTTTAGCAGATATAGGATGAGCCACAGATACTTGGGAGCAGAATCAAACATAGAAAAGCAACTTGTGTAGAAGGATCCTGGGGACAGGAGCAGGAGCAGTGTGCAATGTTGTTCCTGGTGCCTTTGCAGGAGTGAGGTCTGGAGGAGAAGGTGCTAATGAGAAGCAGTTGGTGTGCCAGTCCTTCATCAATCAAATGTGTGCCGTGTCCTGTGGTGCCCCTGCACCCTGGCAGTATCAGCAGGCCTATGGCAGATGCAGGCAGTCTGAACAAGTCTCAGTGTAAGTGCACTGAAGGCTCATTGCAAGACAAAGTGGTGAACATCTCACTTGCTAGAGGCAGAGGGTAGAGTTTGATGTCCTGCATAACATCCCAGCCTTGGCTGAGGCCTTGACAAACCACCCCTATGTTCAGGTTATCACTGAGATGATCCAAATACTTGGCATTGTAAAGGTCTATATGAAACCCTGCTGGATTTGTCCCAGAACATATATTCTGAAGAGAGCAGTGATTCACCATGGGCTTCCTCCAGTGACCACAATTTGTACTAAATACCTTGGTTCCGGTGGCAGTGCAAATCTCTGAGTTGGATCAGCCACATTTTAATTGTCAGCATATGCTTCCCTGATGAATTTCTTGCAAAAGGTTTTGCTGCATGCCTTTTTACATGTGTAAGTACTGACTATATTATATATGCTATAATATATGCTCAGGCTAAAATCGCCACTTGCTTCCCTCACTGACACAGTTTTATGTGTTTTGTATTCCTCCTCTCAATTTGCTCTTGTAGATAGCCCCACTTCAGTCAGGTTTATCCTAAATGCTTAAGCCTAATGTGCATTGATAGGATATCCTCACAAGGTGTGTGCATGTGCATGAGTTACATTGGGAACAGTGGTGGTATTTTCACCATTTCAGGTGTATCTTTACACTTCTGTACGTGGATTTGCAGGATATAATCTTAATATTTGCAACATGTTGCATATTGCATGGCAAAGGGAGGGCTTCACAACATGTATTTGCCATTGAGGACAAGATCTTGGCAGGTGACTTTATTGATCCTTCACAGAATGGATGAAGAATTCAAGAATAACTCACCAAGGTTAGATTTTACAGCTTATGTTGCTCTATCCAAATTGTAATGAGCAAGAAAGTAGCACTGTGAGGAATGGGTCAAGAGAAGTTCAAGAGAAAGCAGGAAAAGAGTTCAGTCTACTTTTCCCCAGTTCTCAGTGTGATGATTTTCCCTGTCTAAAAGTCTGTAGCGGATTCTTAACCAAGCGTTATTTCAGGTACAGACTCTTCTATGAGCTGATAACACTGGGACACAGGGCACTGACCTAATAGCATTCAGGCACCAAAACACTTCATAGCAGCAAAAGTAAGTAAATTGAAATCCCCATGATCCATGGTAAAACTAATGGTGGGAGTGTCTGTCAGGTCAGGCAGCTCCTGGTGGTGGCTGCTACTCAGGGTTTTGACATTACTGCAGAAATACAGGTCCTCATGCCCAGTTTTTCACCCTCTTGTTAGCAGCAGGAGAGGCTATTTTACTGCCTAGCACAGAACACTTCCCCTTTACTCTTCTCTCTTTATGTCTGAAGAGCCCTGCACAGAGAGCTCTTCATGGGATAACAGAATCAATGCTGGTAGTGCTTTCAAGAAATTTTAAGGTGAGCTGACTACCCAAACAAGCTAGTTTAAAAGCAACTTGGTTATGTCTGCACAATTTCAAGTATCTGCAGTGTAGAATCTTTTCAGATATGCCAGTTCTCTTGGCTAAAGCCACATTGGAACATACTACTTGCCATATTATGATACAATTACAGTGGGTAGACCTAACTGGCACTGAAATAGTATAAAACAAGATTAGAATGTTTTTAGTTTATGTCTGAATAAAAACATCAACCTGAAATCCTGCTGTGGAGTTTATATCACAGGCAGAGGTACATAAGGATCTGTGAATATTCTTCTACTTTATGCCCTATAAATTCTTTCCTTCTGGCAGATCTCACTGAATGGCTCTTATACTGTGTGGTGGTATTTGCTTTAGTGTAAGTAGCAGCATTCTGTTCAACTGCTTCACCATCAGTTTCTCTCCCAGCTGGAAAGAGATTCTTATGTTTCTTGCTAATGATTACTAACTTTGCATTTAAAAACTATTGGCTTCCTGCAATGCCCTGAGGATCCCAGTGTAAAAAAGAGTGATAGTTGAAATAGCCTAAGGGTGATGAAATCCATTCCCCTCATTTGGTAATGCCTCCCACTCATTCAATTTTAGTCTTTATTACAATGAATAGAAAGAATAAAGTAGACCCCTCCAGACTTCGAAAATTTCCCTTGTGAAGTAACTTCTCAGTTAGAGATAGATCAAAAGACAACTTTGGCACTGAAGTGCAGAGTAGAAAAAAAGAAAAGGTCTCAGGACTCTAAGACTGCTGGTGTTGCAAAGCCTAAAGGCAGGTGCCCAGCTCCAGGAGAAGAATTCACAGTATCACTCACTGCCCACTCCTGTACCAAAACCAGGGACCTACAACAGGCGCTGAAGCAAGCCAGGAGACCTGGTGGCTAGGAAATGGCTGTCAGAAGCTCTACCCTCATGGTCTGGGCACCTTTGAGAGACTTGGATTCAAATATTTGCCCTCTACTTCAGGATTAGCTGGTTTTGGGTAACAGCTTTCTTTGGAAATGCATGGGTCCAGCCCCCATGGAGGGCAGGGTCTGGCAGCCAGTGCCTGTCCCACCAGCAAGGCCAGGAGGAGGGCAACTGTGAGACCTTGGGGCAGCCCCAATCCCAGGCTTCAGTCACCTCCCTGGAAACATGTGGACTCAGTTTGCAGCATCCCATGGCCAGGCATGGAGACTGACCCTGCTGTGGTGTTGCAGGGGCAGGGGCTGACAGCCCTGGGGGGCTGAAATCTGGTCCTGGCCTGTGGCAGGGTGGAGACAACACAGAGAGGGGTGAGCAGGGGCAGGCAGGGCTGATGTTGTCTCAGGGCTATGGTGGTGTGATATTTTGCCCCCACCTTTTGTGTGGTGCTGGGCACTGAGAAGGCTCCCTGAAGGAGAAGGTGTGGTCCCAAACCCTTCCCATCCAGAGGGGTTTGCATTCCTCCCTCCCTTATTACTGGAGGAGACTCATGTGTTTCAGCACTCCACACTTTTTGTCCTCCACGATGCAAAACCCAGTCAAAGGTGGTGAGCTCTTCACATGGGAACCACTGCATCCAAGTCAGGCTTGTGGAGCCCAGCCTAGTGTTGAGCTGGGAGGATGTCTTGTCAGTATGGGTCTCTGCAACTTGCCCACTATAGTTTCAGCACCAGTTTCTGTGTGTGCGTGTATTTCTGTTCTTTCTTGGAAAATGTGAAATTTACACTGTTATATCTCATTACTTTAGAATAAATTTCTTTTGAACTTTTGTTTGCATGTCTTTAAATATCTGCTTTAGTGTGAATACCAGTGTATTAAAACTATGGATAACATTGAAAATCAAAATCTCTTCAGTATGATAAAGGAAGCTGATTTAAATTAAAGAACTTTTTCAAAGTCATTGTTCAAAATTTCCTTATCAAAAAGTATATGAGCCAGTAATATCATAAAAACTCCCCTACTTGCTAGTTATAGAGGATCTGTGAAGGAAATACAGGATTAATAATTCTGGTGAGTTTAGAACAACCCCAGCATTGAAAATGATAGAGGATTCAGAACACCGAAACTTTTAAATAAGTCCACTCTGCACCTGTATTTTGAATGTAAAGAAAACTAAAGGAGGACTTCAAATGGCAGACCACATAATTAATTTAATTTAAACCATTTTGATTGCATGTGAAAATGAAAAACATGTGTGAGTAAAATGCTTATTTATCTACATGTCTCGAGTGATTTATCATTTCTTTAGAGGTGGGGAGTAAAAGGTTCAAGAGGCAAAAGACACAATGGGATAAATTCTGATTAGATATTAAGGTAAGTTTTTTTGACTGTGACATTTTTCAGATATTGTACCAGATTTCCCACAGAATTCTAATACATGTTTGACTGCAGTGAAAAATCCCTTGATTCCTCTAAATTGGCTCAGTTTTGAGCACTGTGTGGAGCAGTTGATACCCAGAGGACCATTGGAACCTGCATCATTCTATGGGTGATTAAGATTCAGAGGATTGCCTATGCAATGTGGGGAAAATCAGGGTTAGTGGGACAAATTCTCTATCAAGTTTTGTTCTTTGGTCTTTCATTGTACAGAATACATTACTTAAAATTTCATCAAAACCACAATTCCAATTAAAATTCCCCCTGGTGACATATTTTGATTGCCACAAAAAAAAAAAAAAAAAAAAAGTATTATAGATCCTCTGGTCCTCCTATTTTAAAAAAAAGGCTATTAAAAATATAGAACTGAAAAAACTACACATTGTGCAAACTCTCCCCAGGACCATTATCTCTGTGTGAACTGTTGCATATAGATGTCATTCCTGGAAAAGGGAGGTAAGGGATTTACTGGACAGAATTAAAAGGACCAAAGATAACATTAAAAAATTATGGGCTTTAATTCTCATACTTGAGGAGCTGAGAGAATGAGGTGAGTCCATTGGTGTGAGTGGAGGAGCACAATCCAGGGTCATGCCTTTGATGATTATAGGTTCTGTGCTTTCATAAAGCATCAGCTGTGATTGTTGGAATATTTAACAGGGACCTTTAATCACTTCACTTGGTAAAACAAGATGTTGTGGTCTTTAGCCTGTCCTTGAATTCACCTGATTCTGCAAGCAGATATGATTTGGATGTTGCAAAAGTGACAGGAACTTGGAAATGGTAAGAAGGGAAAATGTATCAATAAATTACCTAGTGGCAGTCTTCCCTGGCCCATTTAAAATGTTCCTGCCCTTTTCCTTCAGAGTCAGTCCTAAAGTTATTGTCATTACCTAATGGTTGGAAGAGCTGATGCATCTGCTATTATTATTAACATATTTGATAACCATCCCACTGAGAAGTGGCATGGGGGGGATTTTTTTTGACAGCAAACCAAAAATCCTATCCATGAAAGAAAACCTTAATTAAAAACATTATAGCAATGAGGGGTTTTGTGGTATATTTTTATATAACCTCAGGAAATGCTAAATTGTCCAGCTGAATTTTGTTGGGTTTTTAAATTTTATTTTTGCATTTATGTGGTTCTTCCCCATGCTACTAATGGAGGTAAACAATAATGCATATACTTTGCTTGTCTGAGTCCTAGACAGACAGAGGAGTGGTTTACCACACTGTTTAAGGATGAATGGAAATTCTGAGGAAGAGTCAGGGCTGTCAGGGAGGCAGATGGCTGTGTTCCCTCAGAAAGGAAATTCTAGAAAAGAAAACAGGGCTGGAGAGGGTATTTCTTTTCCACAGAAAATTCCTCTTCCTGGAAATTTTCAACCCTTTTGAAGCCCTGCCATGTGGCCTGTCTCAGCAAAGGATTGCTAGCTATTTGGTATTTTCTCCAAGATTTTGGAAGATTTTATTTTTTTTATTTCAGTAGTAGTGTGCCATATAGGACTCTGATTGAATACTCTAATCTCTGTAGAAACAGATTTTTTAAATAAAGGAAATTATCACAGAAACAAGAAAACATCTGATGTAATAAGTAATTACATTGAGATTCATGGGAGTAGAAAGAATTATTAGACAGGAGAGAGACCATGTGAGAATCGCAGAAGGAAACCAGAGAGGAAATAGCAAAAACACAGCATTTATCTCTTAAACAATTTTACATGAAGTCCATATGTTTTATGGGATGTGGTGTATACAGAAGCTGCAGGAGAGAGGCTAAAAAAAAAGGGCTGGATGATTTTCATGGGAGTTGCAGTAGTAGTCTAGGTTTCCTGTTGAATCACAGTCTTTGTGTCTTTTACCACAGCTGATCACTTGGACCATGATATAGCAGAAAAATGTGTCAGAGGTATATCAGCCCTGCAGAGTTTATAACTTCAGCTGACAGAAACAACATGGATGCATTTATACTTTAATTAGCAGGGGAAAATCACATCAAGTGCAGGGAGCTATGCCAATTTACACTAGAAGAGGAATTCATCCTTGGTATTTTGAATAATCACACTTGAATGAAAATTTGTAAATATTTTTAGCAGCCTGTATTCTAGTTGCATTATTGTATACAGTAAATTAAATAAACAAGTAATGTAATTCAAAACCTATTACGAGGGCTTGTATCCTGTTAACTGGGTCTGAAAATAAAAGGCAGCTATTATGCAAATGCAACACACCCTTGAATTAATTATATATTTTAGATGATTAATCTAACCCATATTTTTTGTTGGTTGCTCCACTCTTTTTTGTTTCTATTAGTAATCAGAAAGGTTTATATCATGAACATGCTTGCCAGTCACTTGACTTACCCTAACATACTGCATTAGGTCTCCACAAAGATGTCTCAAGCCTGTGTACACAGAGGTAAAAAGGCAAAATTAATTCCTGGGATCATGCATTTTTATGTTTCACTTGAATGCAATGATTATGCGCTGTTAATACAGATTTTTTCAACATTGACCTTTTCAGCATGTAAATAAATCATCTCCCTGCACAGGGCAACCAACAGGATACAGGGTGATTGATTCAGAAGAAATTCACTTGAAAACTTCAAGTAAATGCTTTTATGAAAAAGTTTGCAGATATAGCATGGTCCAGTCTAATGTGTAAGATGTGCTCATGAAGCATGCAATTGCAGTTCTGTAGTCTCTGCCTACCCATCATGTCTATAGCCAAATGGTAATTCACTGTTTCTGTAGTTGTTAGAGCATTTCTATTTGAAAAGAAAAGCAGATGACTAACAGTCCAAACTAGATGATAAATAAATGCCTCTATTTTTTACAGATTTATGGACTGTGTAATAACTTCTGAGGTGTGATCCTTTCAAAAACCAGATATTTCCATGATGAAGGACAGAAATAACACAAACATTGGAATTGTTTGTCATAATTTATTGCAAAAAATGTCTCCTAGCATGTAGATCCCTGCATTCCAGCAGTCATGAAGCCTTTACTTCTCCTACAAGAAGGCAGGCTTAAAATTTTATAAATGTGGTTTGCACATCAAGGAAGCAGATTCAACTTCATCTGGTTTATTGTTGTGGGGTAGGACAGAAAAATGTCACTTAAGCTTTTTCAGGGTCCAAATTTTCTTTCCCCTATGAATTTTTGCCTCTTATCATTTTGAGAACATCTGAGGTCAGTGAGTTCCACTGCTGGAGAACATACTTGTGAGGATAATAGTGTGTGCTGAGAACAGGTCCTGCACGTATTTTAGGGGAATAAGGAGAAACGGTAACGGAAACATCCAAGTTCCTGATACTTGCTGATCACAAATATCAGTCCTGAAAAGAACAAAAACATTGCATATCAAAAGGAAGTCCTGTTTTTCAATCACTAGAGCTCTAAACCTCATCAGTAGCTGCTCCAGATGGCAGCTGCTAATGCTGCTGTTGTCAATCAGCTCTCTTGTTGGAGCCCAGGTTTCTATCAGAAACATCACCTGAAGGTGACACAAAGGTCAGTTCTCTGTGCTGGCAAAGCACAGCAGTTGCTAGACAGACAAGATGAAATAATTGTATTCATTCTTTCTGGTAAGGTGAAGGAAAATCCCTGTGACACTAAGTTCCCTGTCTGCTGAGAAATCATGGTGTCAGTCTCTGACCTTGCACAGGAAAGGCCTTGCATTTCTGGCAGCAGTGGTGCACTGAGGGTAACATGGCTTATCATCTTTTGCTGCTAACACCTTATGCCTCTTGTCTTGTCAGGAATAAAAATGGCAAGGTTGAATTTCATCATGCAGAACTAAAGAAAACAAGTGCAGCCACAAATGGATTTGACTACAAAAGCTTTTAAAATATTTTATTTTAGTTTGTTAATAATTGTATGGTGAGCCCTTCTCTGAAATTAGAAAGACGATATATAATATGCTGTCTTGCATTTAATTAGAATATTTTATAATACTGCTTGTATGAATGAATAGCTTTGGACAAAATACAGTTGAGTTGTTCTTAATTTGGTCACTGGAGAACTGCCATTTTTTTTTCACTTACAACAATAGAAAGAGTGAAAAAAATTATTACGAAAGTGGTTGGCCTAGAATCTCAGCTATCGCTAAGCAGCTCTCAGAACAGCCTGGGAATGACAGTGTGTGGGCATATAAATACAGACTTTTCACTCCTGTGGATGTCTGTGTCAGGATGGTTCTCCATATTTTTCAGCCTCTATTTTTTTTGTAGCAGTTAGTAAATGTTTAAGTCCGTCAAAATACTGGAAAAACATGAAGGTGTAAAACTGAATTGAACTAAAACCAAAAGAAAATAATTTTTTTTTTTTTTAAAGCATTGGCAAATGGACTGTAAAATTTCTGTGCTTATCTAGGACAATGAGTACCTGTAATGAGTCTGCCTGTGTGTTTTTGTATGGTTTACAAAAGAACACTGTGCTAAACTGAAAGCAGCAAAACCAAAAATATCCAGAAAAAAAGCACACTATGGTATGAGACAAATCCTTCTTACTGTAGCAAGATGCATGGTGAAGTCAGAGAGAAATTATCCCACATGTACTGTGTACTCCTAAAAATTATAGAATAGCAAGATAATACAGGTTTCTAAATTATAGTCCTCTAAATTAGCTGTGTTGAAATGCATTAAACTAGATGAACCCTTCATGATAAGTAGTTATCTCCTATGGCAGAATGCTTCTAAGCAGAATAGAGAATCCTTTCCCTGAAGGGACCTGCTCTTCAATATCAAAAGACACCATGCACATCTAAGGACAGACCTTGGCAACTTTTGTAGCCACAAAGGACTGCATAGCTTGGGGACATGGTGCTGACAATGCTAATCTTGACAATATAACTAATAAAGTGCTTGTTTTCAGCATTTTCTAGCATTACTGTCCTCTCTGAGACCTGCAGATGTGTTCGTTTAATTTTTTCAGAAGCTCAGTTAATCCCGTGTCTAATCTCACACAGAAGCAGCAAAATGGCTGGAGAAGAAATAGCATAATGCTGCAGTCTTTGCCAGAGATAAGCACCCTAATTCTCTCTGTTATGCTGACTTGATGCCAGTGTTACTTCCTAACTTCAGTGTAATTCCCTCTACCACCCATGTATATCTGGTTTGGCAGAACACATGAGCAGTCCAAGGGGGAATGCTTGCAGGAACTTTGTGTGTTTGCTGTATTATTCTTACATTGAAAGTATGTAGTCTGCTTCAAGCATGTCCCCCCCAAGAACTGGGTAAGCTGGAAATGCCTCAGCTGAGCAGCAAAGAATGTGTTTACCATTGCACACAGGTAATGCTGTCATCTCAAGTAACTACCAGCAAATCCAAATCTAGACTAAACTAGTGTTTCTTTTACTGGGAACTCTATTTCAAATTATTTACTCAAATCAGAAAGCTTTTCTAATGAAGAAAAAAATTGACATTACTCTCAGGCACTACCTGGAAGAGTGTGTTGAGTTTACTAGGCATAAGAGAGTCGAAGGGCAGCAGTAATCCCACCCAGGACAGTGAATGAGCCAGGTTGATGTTCTGGTTAGCAGTCTTGGAAAAATTTCACTTCACTGCTTTTTCTCATTGTTAGAGTCTGGGCACTGAAATGAAAACTGAAAACAGTCTGTAGCCCTTCTCCCTCCTGTTTTGGAAAAATACTTGTGAATCATTAAACAGAATATTTCCTTCCTTTACCCTTGTGAAGCTGAATGTTTTTAAGAAGCCGAGACTGGGATATATTGTATATCTAAGCAATTTCATATTACCTTGTTAGTTTTATGGGCTTAAATATCATTTCAAAAATGCAAGAAAGAAAATAAGCAGTATGGCAGAGTAATCTGTTTTAAGAGAAGAAGGAAAAGGAGAAGGAGAAGGAGAAAAGGGATTCCTCAGACATATATTGAATGTCCTACTGCTGTCCAATATGATTGAGGGAATCATTTTTCTTGGAGTGAGTCACAATAAATTCTGCACTTATTTAACCTTCCTACTGCCACACTGCTAGGCTGCCAGCAATATGATCTTCATCCCATTGTCTCATACTCACTGGACAGCATTTGTTTTGTCTTATCACACTGGCATGAATGCAAGATACTAACCATATTCCCTTATGCTGTTTTTCACTACAACCAACCCTTACATTTTCACACCTTTTAGAGTTCAAAAAGTAGGAAGAAATAAATATCTCTAGTGAAATAAGCTTTTTTAAAATGACTGCAAACTTTTACCAGATTTTGCAAGCAAAGGACAAAAACTGTACGTGACTTCTCTGTGTGGTTACCTCCATATAAATAAGATACAACATGAAAATTATTGTAATCTTTGTCCAGACATCTTCTGACCCTTGAATACACAGAATGTTGCCCACAGCAAGAACAGTCAATTCAAATGTTAATGCTTCCTATTGAATAGCACCAAGAAGCAGAAGACTGTTAATAGCTTTTGAGAAAGCATGTAAATAGACAGAGTTCGAAGATAAAAGAACAGTCCCAGAATCTGGAAAAAAACCACCCATTAATCTGTAAGAGTAAGTGGGAGGTCTAAATGAAGAAGTATTGGACAGATGCTCTGATGCTCACATGTGCACCCTGTCTAATAGCACAGCACAAATAAAAAGGTATTAAAATTGCTGCATTCAGGTATGTCTGTCAGCACTGCAATTATCTTTTTAACTGAAGGCCATATGAATCACCATGCTAGATCACAACAAATGTTTATCTAATTCCATGCTTCTAGAGGTGACTAGCCTCTGGTTGGCTGGCCATAATCCCCCTTCTAACCCTCCTGGTTTTGGCCTTAATGGTCTGTTTATCCTGGTATGATTAAAAAAAAAAAAAAAATCTAAATTCTTTTAATGTAAAGCACATGTTCTGGTGAAACCAGAATTTTCTTGGATATGAGCAGTACTTAGAGGAGAAAGCAGGCATGCATAGAAAGAAGTAATCCCTTTATGGAACGAATTGGAGGTAGTTTTTATGATTCTTGAAAGTGTAATTAAATGCACACTATTAGGTCAATATTGCAACATATGTCATGTGTTATATGATATCTGTGAATGAATCAGAAGTGGCATGCACTGAAATTTGGATCTAAAAAACCATTTTGCACACACGTTTTTTAACTGTATCGTAAACTCTCAAAGACGAGTTGTTTAAACCAATATAAGTATTGCCTTGGAAGCTCTGTTCTCTTTTGACTCTTTATTTTTCTCCTTTGGACTTTTGTATACTTGATCCACGTCTTCAGATCACCTTGAGTCTTGCCATGCATTGCTCTGTTTATATGCCATAACTTAAAACAATGTTCTGGGTTTCTGAAGTCAGTTGACGCAGCTTTTGTAAATTTTCCTTTTAGTGCAAAAAAGAGTCTTTGTTTCCAAAACATGGGGTTTTTCACAGCTGTGTAAACAGAGTACTCAGGGGAAACTTATATCCCATTTCCGATTTTGCTGTAACTGCTGATATCTGTATTGAGTTGTTGTGTGGACATACAGGCTAATATTAAAAAAACCCATAAAATTGCTAGCTTTCTGTTCAGCAGAATGAAGCAACATGATTTGAAAATTCCATCACCAGAGAACCTAGCAAAATCGACGGTGCTACAGTGTCTCAAAGCTTCAAAGCATTAACAAAAATAGCTGTATTTGTGTCAACACCCTATAGTCAGTAAACTCATATTCCCACAATGAGCTTTGGCCTGAAGACGAGTGGTCTTGACTGGAAGTCAAGTGCTTTGGATTTCATTATGTCTTATTCTGCATCTTTGATATTCTTCTGAGTAAATCTCTTATTCTGTGTGCTTTGGTTTCCCATCCATGAAATGACCTTTGCTGTGAAGTCAGTGGTTTCCCAGTGTGATGCAGTGCTGTGTCATCAGAGCAGCAAGTAAAGCTCTCCAACATCCACTGCTAGCTTCCTGGAAATGGGATGGGAGGGGTGGAAACATTGACAGCTGGTGAATGCCACACACAACTCTTCACACACAGCTGTGGTGTTCTGTTGAAGCCAGTCACTAGAAGTCTACACCAACTCTTTATTTCTGCTGTTTGATCCTGTCAACACATACAAATAAAGACTTGCAGCCCAAACAGTTTCATCTGGAAAAAAAAAAAAAGGAAAAAAAAGAAAAAAAAAAAAAAGAAAAAAAAAAGAGAGGGAAGTATTTGCTCACAGAGTTTCTCTTTAAGTAAATGTCAGACAAGTCAACATGTCAGACATATCTCTTAGGTACTCTCAATTGCACTGGGCAGACAAGCTCATTTGATCTGAGAAATGAAAATTTGACTGTGGAATACCTTGTAGTATTTGCTGTAACTGGTGCCCCGTAGGAAGTGAAGAATTTGTCTTGAAACGAACTTCATTGTGTTGATGACTTTTTAAAACTTAATATTTGTGCTGGGTATTGTTATGAGAAAGGGTAGTTAGAGATGTGGTACCAGGTTAGGATGTTGAAGAATTGGATAGTGTTTTGAATTTTTCACTGTAATTTTTCACTATAATTTTTTGAATTTTTCACTATGATTTTTCTTATATATTCTCACTCCAGGCCTCAGTTTACTAAATAGTATTTGTAAACCTGATTTGCTCGTAGTGTCAGATCTAGAGGTTAAAAATAAAAGGTGACAAGATTTGCACATTATTGTTATTTTATAAGCACTAAGTAATAATAATGAAAGGTATTTCAAGTACATCCCTTCCAATAAAAATCCAATAAAAAAGGCTAAGCTTTGAAATAAAAACAAAACAAACCCCAAAAAACAACAAAAACAACCCATTCTATTCATTTGAAGACAGAGACCTCTATTTTCTGTGATTTGTGAAAAACAAAATCAACAATGTGCCTGGCCCATGCTTAGGAAGATAAAATCTCACAAATATTGTAAAGAAATTGGTAGAATAATCTGGTAAACATATTTCAAATGAGAATCAAATACCCTTTTCTTTTGCAGAAGCAAATGAATATGCCTCCAGATACAAGCTGAGGGTTAGGTGGTTGACCTCATTTCACCAAGGAATACATTTCCAAATGTGGTCAAAATAATATTTTGGTTTCCTTGAAGAAGTGAACTCAGAGGAGATTATATGGCAAGGCAGGATGCAGCTTGGACAGAGAGATCTTGTTCTCAAAAGAAGAAGAACTAAGGAAGCAAAAATAATTTTGGAGGAGATATTGAGAGTGCATTTTATAGAGTTATCTGATATATAAGTTTTGGATCATTGTCAATGCTTCCTATGGAATCTTTCTAGATTTACCATAGACAGTTGGTAGGTTAAATCTGATTGCTTCGTTTTCTCATTTAAAACTGTTTTTTTCTCTATAGAAACTAAAGCTGTGACAGAAACAAAATTGGCATTCAGCTTGTCAGTAAGTAAAGGCATCTGCAATCCATAAAGGTAGCAGTGCCAATATTGGCATCTGTCTTGTTTCTGGTCTCACAGCTCTGCTGTTGAGAGCAGTATGTATTACAGCCCTGCTCTCTGACACAAAAATTGCTCCATTCCCTGGAAGAAAGGTTGTGCTGTTATGTTGCCAGTTTTTATTGGCAGGCTACTGGTGTCAAAAGGGACATAAAATGAACAACTAGTATGGATTCCTCAGGAAGCCCATAGGAAATGTCTGTGGCTTGAGGGTCTTGTCAGCTCTGCCACAACAGAGGCACTGTCTGTGACATTTTCAGCTATATCTGTGCACATCCACAGATGCATCACAACTTCTCTTCTAACAACTTCTCTTGTTATTAGGCTGTAACAAGATGAGAGGTGTCAACTTGTGTATTCTAATTACATAGATCTTCTAAAACGAAGAAACATTCCACAGAGTCTAGTGAAATGGAAATAGACAAAATTTTAAACAGTATGTTTTTTCTCCTTGATATTCGGTTTCCAATAATCATCCTTTTTTTCTGTCCATAATGGTTTTGCTCTCTGAGATTGGGCACAGTAAGTATTATATAAAAATATCTGGATTGCTATTGATGCATTTTAATTTAATGTTTATAAACCACCTGGCATCATCATTACACTGCTTGGTATGATGGTTTGAATGAAGTCCATATGCTTGTTTCCTTCCAAAAGGATCCTCATGTGTTTAATGCAGCTGGAAGACAAAGCATGTCTTACACATCAGTGGGGCTTATATATTCTGTGTGTCTGAATCAGAAGGCACTATGCAAGGAATTGTGAGTTAAAGGGAGATATTTAAAATAAAACTGGTTGAATGGTTTGTTCTGGAACTTGTCATTTTAGGCTATCAAATCTGCTAGATGTTGCAATCTTTGAGCAGCTGTCTCCATTGCAAGATTTGTCTCTTCTATTCATATGTCCCTCTGAAATGCCTGCAGCAGTGATGACCAAGTAAAAGAATACTGCCCTAGTTAGACACATTCTCTTCCTTGTCAGCTCTCTTCAGCATTTCTTCTTACACTAGATATTGTCTCCTCCATGACAGCTTGTCTATGTACAGGCTTTCATTTCATGAAATATCTTTCTGCTTTTTCTCCTCATTTTTTCCTAACCTCTTTTACTACTAAATTTGCAAAGTTACAAGTTAGTGTGACTACGCATCAGCTTAAGTTTAAGAGTAGGAGCAGCTGGACAAAACTAGGGAGTCTTACATGCCTGAGAATATTTGCAATGTGCAGGTAGCTTTCCTGTGCACAGCTGTTTGGTGTCAGTGGCTGCATGCACCCTAGAGAGATGTGAGTTTTGGGAATGCACAAGGACTCTCTTGTGAATTAGTATTGACAATGACCTCTGTGAGGTATTGAGCTCCTTCACAAAGTAAACTGGCTACAAATCTTACTTGTCCTTGCAACAAAAAGCAGAGTCTACTCAGAGTGAATCATTTGTGTCTGCTCAGACCACATCGACATAAAGGTGGGAACAAAACGTGCAAGGAAAGTGCTCCATAATCACGACTTAATACTTAGGGTCCTCTGAAAATTTTTTATTTTACCTTTCCTCCAGTCAAAAAGATAGCTGGAGGTGTTCCATCAAGTTAGAAATATGAATGGCCAGGTAATTCAACATCTCCCTAGCCTTGAACCTTAGCCTGAAGTACAGCAAAGTCCTGCTACCTTGACACAAGCACATGGGAATACAAGGATTTTTGGATGAAGATTAAAGCAAAAATAAGGGAATTTTTTTGAGGAGGAAGAACTTTTTGTATATTAGGTCTGTCTTTCAGTGAAGCTTTCTGCAGAACTGAACTTATTTCCAGGATTTCTGTTTGAGTAAATTAAGTATTTAAAAAAAATAAAGTGGATATATTTTGCTTTGTGATTCAGGTGTTTTAAGTATGTTTGTGGCATACCGTACAACACCTATTGGATTCAGCCCCTCCCCTTAGCTAAAAAAAAAATAATTTTCAATTTCTTAAGAGAAAAAATCCAATTGTATCTTCTTAATACAAATCTGCTTTAGAAATCAAATTACCTTTGATATATTTTATAAAGCAATAATAAAACTCCATGTTGTACTAATGCTGTGCAGAGAATTATTTTTCTTGAAGGATCAGTAGTATTATCTACATATATTGGGTATCTGAAGTAAAAGGCTGTCCAGGGAAATATGGGGAGCTTATATTGCAAATTCAAGCCTGACAATTTTTAAGAAATTTGGGTACCTCAGATGTTTTCATTAGGTCTTGGAGAATCTCAGCAACTAAGCAAAACAAACAAACAAACAAAAAAAGCCAAACCAAACCAACCCCCCTAAAAAGTTTCTCTTTTGCTAAAATCTAGTGAAATGCCTTTCTTTTTTTAAAATTTTTTTCTACATAATGAATATGCCTCCTGACAAGTTCCTTGAGCTGTACAACGTTCTTACTAGTCTTTGCCTCTTACATTTATACCATGAAAGCATGATTTTTGAGAAATCTGCTTGATGATCAGCATGGATGTATTCTAGATGCAGCTTTGCACTGGTGCTGATGGTGAGAACGTGGTCTAAATCACAGAAATATGTACTGGTTACTGATCTCATCATTATGCAGTTTTCATTAGCAGCAGCAGTAAAGACTAAAAGAAGTGCACTTAGAGTGCAATTTCTCAGAAAACTGACACTGGAAGTAGTTTAGGTATTGTGAAATATTATTTTATATGAAAAATCCTACTGTCCTCCAACTCTCTACTAAATTCTCCTTCCAGATTACCTGCCTGTATTCTGTTGTTGTCCCTGGTCTTGATGACAAGCTCACTAAAGACATTCTTCTGTGCACAGTGCCCTGGTTCAAGTCCTGCCCTACAAATAGTGACATAGACTAAAAATAAACTGAGGACCAACATAAAATTGTTCCTGAATTCTGAGAGAAAAAAAGCCCCACCAAACATTGGATACATGTAGCTGAATAGAGGGCTTAAACGTGCAATCTGGGTCGTTCAGGATCTTTGCTTCAGGGAATTTCACTTTTATGATGGTCTGAGTCAGATGTAGCTTGATCTTGACAGGGATCTTTTGCTTTTTGAAATCTGTTTGGTAGTCTACATGAAAGTCCTAATGCACACTGGATGTCACAGAACAGATGGCACTTGCTGAGCATATCAGGAGTAAAGATGAAAGACTGGACAAAGCCAAATTCAGCTGACACTTGAACATGACTGCTGGAGACAGCTCATCTTTCAGTCTGTGTAGCAGAAAGAGGAGCTCACCTGGCAGCAGATCTGAACTCAAATAAATACCAATTCAGACTCATAAAGCTTCCTTCACTGAGGCAGGCCACAAGGCACATTGACAAGGCAGTACAAAACATTCTAAATGCACCTAGCTGTGCTGCAAATGTTCTGTTCAGAGTTAGAAGACTGCTGGGGGTGGGAGTACTGAAATACTCAGCTCTCACAAAAATCCATTGATTGAAAGGGAGTGTTAAAACCTCTCCATGTAGAAAACAGAGTTCAACTTTGAATGTTCTTTCCTCAAAGGAGAAAATGATAGCATTATCTTCTATATGTTTTAAATTTCATTTTAAAAACCATAAAATTCTTTCTTTATCCATTACATTTAGGTTTTCTCTATAGTTACTGAAAGTGTGAAACTCTCCTGATGGAGACATACTGCAATAATTCACCTTCAATTTTGTTGAATGCCTCATTGTTCTTGGATAATGAAGCAGATAGAAAGATAGAGTGGGAAAATCAGATCTACATTTTCCATAACTTTCAATTTTATTAAATACATTTCTGCTCTGTTACATTCCAGGATATCAGTTAACAAATTAAGTTCCTATGAAAACACTGAGAGTTTTTGGAGCATATTTGGATTTAACTTGAAATAATTCGAGATTTAATTTTTTTAATGCTACAAGATGGGGGTTTTAGGGGGTTAGGTAAGATCAGATATTATTGTAGCTTTCATAAAGAGTCTTTATTTCAAAGTTAATTTTCAACTGTTATTTCAAGTTTCAAACATGCTGTATGGAGGTTCAAGTGGAGTCCAGTGTAATTCCATGGGCTGTTGTGCGTTCCCTGAGCTGTGAAGTGATGGACAAACTGTAAAATGCAATCTGACAGCCTTCTGCTCAAAGCCCTCTGCACCCATTCCTGGTTGCACACCTCGATATTTTTGCATTGGACATCAACGATCTTGTATTTGGGCTATGACTGCTCTGCAACCAACGGGAAAGCCTCTTTTCCTTCATTTTGATGTCACATCTCATCATAGCAGTAAATGTTTATGTCCAGTTGTGGCATCCTTGTGTTCCTTGAGGGGAAGGGAGGTATTTCATCACATAAGTCACAGTCCTTATCGCTGCCCCTCAGCATCATCTAGCCTTGTGTCTCCCCCGTGCCTTGAGTTAAATGGAACATTAAACCTACTTGTCTTTCCTACAACAAGGATCAGCCTAGATGGACAATCAGGGCCAATGGAAGACATCAATCTTTTTTAAGAATTCCACTGAACTGCATTCATGCTGATACCAAATTTTTCCCAAACACAAATATTTATACAAATGAAATCAAAGAAAAGACTAAGAATGCAAACTCTAGGAGTAATCTTAAAGAGGGACTCGTAACACTGTTCACATTAGCACGTTGCAGTGCACTTTTTCTTTATCACAGAAGAAAAATTTTGGGAATTAAAGCTTTTTACTTGTTTCAGACAGCAGTTTGTTTCCTGTATTACTATTTCAGTGGGACAACTAGAGGGAAAGTTGCTACTCAACTGGCTTCTTTTTCTATCTGAAAGACTCACTGCATTACTTTACTAAGTGCTGTGCTCCAAGGCCATTTGTATTTGAGGTGAACTTTGCAGTATTAGTCCTTTTCCAAACTTTAACATGATTGCGGTTTTTGCCTGCTGTGATTTAAAGTCCTTGAAGACAAACTTGAAGTTATAAAACCCTGAGTAAAGACTCTTAACATCTTAATAAGAAGGAATGTAACACTTTAGCAAGTTCCACAGAAGATTTTAAAGAAAGATATGTGCTTTAGAGAACTGAAAAGAAAACCAAACCAAACCAACAATCCTTAAAGAAGTAGCACTACATTTTCTTTGGAAAGGAGTCTCAAGATAAATCCCTAATGAAAAATAAGCTGCTTCCAAACATTGGCCTCTCCAGAAGACTGCACAAAACCAAATATCCTTTATATCTCTGAATCGTTATTTTACACAAACCTACAGGTATTTTAAAGCATAGGATTAGGGGTTAGGGAATCAGTAGATATGGTCATTTTAGCTTGACTATTAGGATACTGATCTTTGTATTTGGATATCACTGTTTCAAACTCTCCCTGGAAATAGAAGCCCAGGTGTGATTCCTTAAGGAGTGTGGTCAGGAAAGAGTATGAAAATATTCCCCGATCAGCTCTCTGACTTGGTATCACAATCAGAGCTTTTAAGAGAGTATTTTCACCTTTTTTTTCTTTTAGGGAGGAGTGTCACAGGGCCTCACACTCTTCTTTCTGTATTCTTGACATAGGACTCAGCATATAGCATCATCTCCTCTGTGTAGCTCTCTTTCTAACCTTGCCATTTCCATCTTCTGACAGCATGTTAGGAGTGGAAATAAAGGCTTTTCTTACTCCTCTTTCATCTTCCTGCAAACTCCTCTGCTCATCATAACCTCACAATGTTTCTCTGTGACTCTGTAGAGCAGAGTGACCACCTCTCTGCTTTCCAACCTGTTTTTATCCCCATGTCTTGCTTACAGCTTCAGAGTGTAGTTGGTGAATGGAGAAGGAGCCAACCCAATGCAGGGCCATCCATCATCCTCACTTCTTGTCTGTACCGTGAGTCAGGAAACTTCTTGAGGCAGACTTTTTAACCAGAAATATTTTGAACATTGTTATGTTTATTTCACATTTTGAATGGAAGGATGGAGGCTTTTGGGTCTTGAAGTTCATTATCACATTTCCAAAGCCCTGCTGATAGTTAGTAATATAATTAGATTATTTCAAGTTTTATATATTTAAGAAGGCGTTTTCCAATAAAGGATTGGCATCTGCTGAGAATTGCAAATCTACAAATAAAGGAAGATAGTGAAAGACACAAAGTACACACTTTTACAAAGAAAAAGCAAAATTAGATTCTTGGTAATCTAAAGCTTTCAGGTCTGTTTTTTCAGATGATTGATTTACAAGCCCATATTTTTTTTATTCCTTTTTTTCTCAAGAACAAAAATTATTCTAAACAAGAGACTTATAATAACTTGCTAGGCCATCTGGAAGGTGCTTTGGCTATGTACAAGATTGCCGAACTGCTCATTTACATAAATGAACCAGTTGAGCAATAGTCTGTCCAGAAAGATCACTTTTTTTTTTTTTTTTTTTACTACCAGCAGATAATCTCAGAAAAAAAAATGCCCCAAAAATACTAGAAAGACAAACAACTGTCAAATACAAAGAAATTGTCCAGATAGAGAAAGAAAGAAAAATAATTTAAGAGAAAACTAATGATTTTTAGGCAATGAGACCTCTGTTTTCCTGAAGCACATTTAAAGGAAGATTTTTTTCTGGAATTTGAATAGAAAAGAAATATGTAAGAGAAGGTTTGAAGAAAAATGAGCATTTCTATAGTTATAGTTCGAGGTTAATACCAAATACATCAGCATGCCACTGTCATTAAACAGCACTCCAGATCTTTTCCTGGCTCTGATCCCAGCAATCAAAGCGATACTAGAATGAAATAGACAGATGATGTGCCAGAATTCTGGCTGGCTTCAAAAAGGGAGGAATTGTACCCTTTGGTAAATGGCAGTGATTTTAATCTCATGAAGAGCCAGAAATCAGAGAGCCTTGTGACATAGCAGAGACCATCTGAACCCTGAGGAAATACTTAAAGGGAAATTAAAATGCAACATCTAGTACTTCAGGTCTAAACAAAGCCCTACTCTCCTGGGTATTTGGCATACAGAGGAGGAAAGTTTTGCAATTATGACATATACAGTTTGTTGGACAAGAAAATTTGGGAAAAATTCTGCATACTTTTGGACTCATCTTGGATGCCCTCAGCCCTCTGAAAAATATAAATGGAATAAGATAATAACCAAGTAAAGAGCATGAGCATTTCAAGTGAGAACCTGCTGACATTTCCCCCAAGCCCATATATGATGCAATATCATAAACACTCATGATCATCTTGAATTATAGATGGTGTTTTTACTTTATATAAGCTTCGTTTGGATAAAGTACAACCACCCCCATCCTGCACTTTCCAACCCCCAAAATCAGACAGTCCTTCAGTTTTAATAAGTCATAAAGACCCATTTAGCAGCAAAAAAAAAAAAAGAGTCATCTGAAGTTTAGCATAACAGTTCTGTTGCTGTTTTAGTTGTTTCAGATCAGGGATAGCAACCAAGCAGAATCGAGCTGTTGTTTTCATCACAATGTGTTTTTCTCATGAGACAGTATTCTTTGGGATAAGAATCTGACAGGTAAAATTACTTAGTATATCACCATAAATCTTCCCTGTTTTTTTCCTTCTATAACCCTCAATTATGAAGTGATGAATGCTTGCATAAGACACAGTACATTCACTTCATTTTCCAAGACTAAATTTAAGTCTCTTGGCTTGTAATATTTCACAAAGTCTGACACTTTCTTTTCAGCAAGTAGGTTAATAATCACACAATAACGCAATTTTTATTATCAAGACATGATAATATATTGCTTTTCCATGTAAATTGTAAGTGTCTATAGCATCTCTTCACTGACAGTTATAAAATAACACTGGGCACATGCTGATTGATTCATTTCAGATTAAATCGTATTTATCTCATTTAGATTAGATGAAAAGGGAACTGATGTTGGTTCAGTCCATTACAGAAAATGAAATCCACAACATATGAGGTAAGTATCTACTTTAAAAAGCGTTTTTATTGTTATTTATAGAGAGATACACTATCACAGTTAAATTAATGGTTTCAAGGCAGTAATGAGTAGATTGTTGGTTTCATAATACTGCTTAAGTACTAATAAGTTTCTGAGACTTTTGCAGAAGGTCTTCTCTAAAACCTTGCCCAAATTCATGATATGTTAGGATGCCGTGAATCTGATGATTTCTTACTGGAAAAGCCATAAATAAACTAAAGAACTTCTGACCCCCTGGGTGTTCTGGTTCTCAGCAGAGGTGAAAAGTTCCTCAGGAAGCCATCAGCAGGAGGAAAAGAATAATTTCAGGAAGTTCAGCCTGGTTACAGAAAAAGAAATCTGAGATCTTGCTTAACATTGCATGACACCTTCTGCACACAGTTTCCCCTAAAGCACACGTCCTATTCCTAGGGATGACTGATATGAACAATGTGTCAAGGATATTGTTATGACATTCAAATATGATAGATGTTTTTCTGATAAATAATTTTCAGCCAGCAAAGTCTCATCTTGCAGGAGTCTCCAAACTATTAAAATAATCAGATATCAGCAGGAGGCTGCCAAAAAAAAAAAAAAAA
>VZRH01002964.1:550135-665785 GCA_013397555.1 Urocynchramus pylzowi
TTTTTCCTATGGGTAAAAATAGATTCAATGTATTCACTTTAAACTTGAAACTATGACATGCAGATTTCAAACCAGCCTTCATAAGTCATATGCACCAACTAAAGTACGTTTCATTATATGCTCTTGTTTCTAAGGGCTATTACTATCAGTGACTTCTCCTTGACAGGAGGAAATCAACAATTTATTTTTAAATAACCACATTGTAAATTACTTTGTGGTTCATAGAGCTGCTTCCCATGTTAGCTTCCACAACTGAGTTTTACAGGGGAAAACACAGCAGACCTGTACTAGGCTTTGTTTGAGAAAGAACTGCTCCCTGCTTAGATACAGTGTTTCCCTGCGAGCTCGCCCACCTACATCAGGCCTAATTTGGCCCACTTTATGCAAGCAAGAAAAAATAAAAAAAAAAAGTAAAAGAAGCAAAAAAAACCCCAAAAAAAAACCCCAGATTGGGATGACTGCATACAGTCCTAGCTATCCAGAAGGCAAATCAGCTGGAGATGAAGTGCAGTAACAGAGTGCCAGCTTCTGAGCCCAACTGAGTCTGACAACAAATCCCCGCGGGACTGAGGGAGTCTGTCACTGGTGATGACATGGAGCTATTGGCAGCAGAGGTAGCTTCAAGGTGCCTCCTACCTTCCTAGTAACAGCAGGTCTGTTGCTGAAAGCACTGAGAATCTTGCACATTAGCTATTATGCAAAATTCAGAGTGTAAGTTAGCAACTTCAGCAGTCATGTTAATATGGTTTGCACTTCAGAGATTCTGCACAGTTCCCCATGCACAAGTGTTAGAGTTTTGGGGGGTTTTTACAAATGTTGTTAGGACTGATGAAAGTTTTGGTTTCTGATTATGATTATGATGTGTCATAGCAATTAAATGCAAAATAAGGATACATAAATCATATGCTACAATAAACCTGTCTCTAAGATAGATGTCACATGTCAGTACAGAGATTTGGAGACAGACAAATCAGTTGTCAAACATGGTAATTGCAAAGCTCTCTGAAAATTACTACCTCCTTCACCAAAAATAGGAGAATGTAGCCTGTAGCTAAATAAATAGCATATTTATGTGTTTGCAGATAAGCCATTTTTATTCATTTTGGGATCAGCACAGAAAAGACCTGAGCTCTGTCCTACTGCTTATGTCTAACTCCCTAGAAGATCAGAAGAACAGAAGCTATTTTTATTCTCTTCTAAATCAAGATGCTTCTTCCTCAAAAAAGGCTGAATTTGACTTGCTTAGTTCATAAAAAATAAATTTATTAAATATAACAAGGTATTTAAATTGAAGAAAACAACAAACTCTGATTTTGGCAACTTCAAAGTCCAGCATACAAAAACTCCTACTGTAGTTCTGCAAAACAGCTCCCATCAGTCTTTGTTGATTGAATAGACCATGATCCCAAGACCACCAAACTCAGAAGGACAACTTGCCATGATCTTGGGGTATAGTGCAAGCCACTGGGGTAATCCCACTCCCACTTGCACTAACTTCAAGGTCTAAATTAAGTCTTGTTCATGAGCACCAGGTGTACCAGACTTGATTATAAAGAGAAGTTGTTAAGGATCAGCACTACTTTAATCACTGCCATGAAAAAGTGGCTTGTCCAGCTAAGAAAGCCCATGGAAATTGTGTGCTGTAGAAAAGACTACAAAGAAAAAGTTAACACAGCTAGAGTGACAGAGGATAGCAGTTGCTTATATCCAGGGTGACAGAAGAAGCTGGATGTTACTAATGTTTTAAATTAATTTCTTCCTGCCTCAGCCTAAGACACAAGATTTCAACTTCAGCTCACCTAATCCAAGGGCAGGTGAGACAAAGGAGAAAATGGGAACCAAAATATCAGAAGGACTATGAAATACTAAAAAAATTATTAGATAAAGATAAATATGTGATTACTGTAGTTGCCTAGTGCAAATACACAAGTATGTTAACCAACAGCAATGCATAGATTTCTTTAATGATTTTATTTAAAAAATAATTTTATAAGTCTCTCAATGAAATAAAATAAAAAATAATCCTAGACTGTGAAAAAACAATTGCTAAAATATTGGTAGATTTTCAGTTTAGTGAGAAGATCTGAAGAGATTCATTTTCCTTCTTTTGTCTGCTCTCTACTCAGCAGTCTTCCTTCTTCAACCTGCTGGGTGAAAACCTGTGTTCCTTCAATTCCTCCTGCTCCTCAAGCTCCTTTCCAACAGTCTGTACCACAGGAATCCCATTCTTTTGATGGCACTTTTTTAATAACCTCCAAAAAGAATCGACACAAACTTTACTAGAATAAGGGTGATCACCTGACTCAGTTTCTGCAAAACCATACTGAAAATACAAGGGGAGTTTCCACATGCAGTTGTGTCACAGCACATGCACGTGGTTAATTTTCCCTCTATTCCTCTCTGTAGATCACCCAAGGAAGCAGGAGATAAACCCTTCCCTGCAGTTGCATGGTAACTGGCTGTAGCTGTGCAATGACATGAAAGCCTCCAACACCTCAGTCTTGCTAAGACCTGAGATACTGCTGTGGACCTGAAGAGAATACTGCTGTTTGAAAAGGGTGAATCAGCCTCCCAGTGTGAATGCTTACCTTTTAATGACAGCTTACACATCTCTAAGCATGTTCAACTCCAGGACTGAATCCAGTGATGAAAAAGTAGGCTTCCCATGTAATTACTGCTTTGCAGTGTAATGTATCCTGCCTTCTGTTGCCTGTCTAAAGCAGACTATTCTTTCTGCAAAATATAATTTCAACTGCTGTTATGATTTTTTGGCATATTCACAGGACTTTCTGTGAATAATATGACATTGGTAATGTTATTTATGCAAGTTGCCCATCTAAACTCAAAATACCCTGGCATCCATTCCTATACCAAAGCTCCCAGTCAATATGTGAGCAGGCTGAGTGCCATCTGAAAACATAGACATGAAAGTAGGCAGCCAACACATCCTTTTTTTATGATCATATGGGTGCTTGGGGCAGGAGTGCCAGCAGACAGTCTAGCAGAGTGCTGCTTAGATTCAGAAACACACCCATTCTCTTTTGAATTTAAACTTTTTTTTTCCATTTTAAGTTATACTTGACTATTCTTAAGTCTCTTTTAAAATATTAATACAATGAAAAGCACATCTTATTTGCTGTTATAATGCACATATTTTTCCTAGAAGAAAATATTTTCCAAGAGAGAAGTTCTGATAGTAAATACCTTTGCTTCTTGGCCAATATTTTCCAATGTAAAAAGTTTCAAGCAGTTTTTAAAGAGTCCTGAAGAAAATGTCAGTGGGTCCTGTTATGTGTGATATGACACAGGAAATACTGTATTCACCCTGACTTGACATCATATCACATCAGGGACACATGCAAGCCCTGTTACAAAGAGATGTGGAATCACTTACTCCGTGCAGGCTAAACCTATTTCTGGCCTCTTCTGAGCTGGAGATGATTAGAAAGGATTAGGTCTTGACACAGTGGTCTGACCTCCTTCTCGTTGGGTATTACAGTAACTCTTTGTACCAAAGTAAAATTCTTAATTGCTCTTTGATTCTATTTCATCTCTAGGACAAAATGACTTTGTGTATAATGAGTGCCTTGGTTTGGCTGCACTCATGCTGGGTGATAAACTCTTTTCCCTTAGTTTTAGGTTTTGAATATTCTGTTTTTCGTGCATTAGAAAACAAAGACTTATCTGATTTAAAATATTCTGAAAGTTGTTTCATTTCTACCCAGTTATTCTTCTCTGAATCCTATTTGCTTCTTTATTATGCATACTTTATACATTATTCCAGACAAGACTAACAGAAAACCTACATTCAATATAATTATATTCTTCATACTATTGATAGTTCTGTTCCTTATACAGGCTTAGCATAGTACTTGTTTTGTACCTGGAATTGCACAGTGAATAGAGGTCTCCATTTTATTGACTACAATGACATACAAGATCATTGATGTTAATGTAAAGTCCTTTAAACTACATGAATATTTAATTCCTCTCCCCCTCTTCCCTCACACACTTGACATTACACCAGTATATACTGGTACTAAAATGCATTTTGTCATTGCTGCAACATGTTTGGGTTTTTCTCTGTCTGTTACCCAATGACTACCATCCCTAGCAACATGGAACACCCTGGAAGTCAAAAGAAACTCTGGTATCTGAGTCTTTTTTACACAGGAGGACATGATTTACCTATAGGAAAGTGTTCAAAGTGTCAGAGAACATAGAGGACAGGTGCAATATTTCTTCTCAAAACAATGTTGAACCAATCTATCATCTCACATAGGCATTCTGCTATACTGGTTTTTGTTCCTGCATCAGCCAGGTACAGGTATAACAATTTCTTTTCTCATGCACTTGAATGAATAGGAGGAATTATGAAAATACCAAAAAAACCCCATTTGCTATCTGTTAGTTTTTTGGGGCATAAATTTTGATTAGATACTTCAAATTTTGGATAAAGAATAAGCCATTTTTGTTCATCTGTTTCAGAGCTCTGAATATATTAACTCCAGGACTGATAGTTTATTGCTGCTGCTGAGATATGTGTAAAAGTTATTCTTTTGACACTTATTCTTGTTTCTCATTATTTTTCTTTTAAAAAAGAATTAAAAAGGAAAGGACAAGAAAACCATTGCTTCTTAGCAATATGCCTGATTGCTGCTTGATTGAATATTCCATTGGGCCAGTCTCTTCTTTTATCAGCTTTCTATTTCTGTTATACCACAGGGTATGAAACAGTCAATTGAATGCTATTTAGAGATTTTGGAATTAAGAGAGAAAATACTTAAATTTGGAAAAAAAATTCTAAGTTTAAGAAATTCCACGACCTACCTATAATATCCTGACTACTTGGATTCACCTTTCTCACAATATAAAAACCATTAATAATGTATACATGTGCATATACATGTTTCTGAAAGTTTAAGGGACTAAGGTCTAACTTTGTCATTCAGCTTTGATAATGTTGGTGTCAAGAGAAGAAGATATAGCTTCATTAACCCAACTCATGATTATCTGTAATATTTATAAAAATCAAATAAATTATAAAATGTTACTGTAATGCCTAAAGATAATTTTCTAGATATGTCACTTTTGTTCCTAGAGCTTGGGCACATGACTAAACCACACAGTATTACAGCTGACTGTACATGAAATCCGTCAGCCTCGTGTATTCTTAAATTTAGTCTTTTGCAGGCTATTAAATGTTATTTAAAAAGCTTTTCTTTAACCTGTTCTTCTGTCAATGATTTACAATTGAGGAAAAGTAACTCTGTTTTTGTAGGGTTAATTTTGCTTACTTTTGCACAAATGTCAATGTAGAAAAAAATGCCTGTGAAATTCTTAAGAAAGAAATTGCCGTATATATATTTTTTTTTCAATACAAAACCTTTTGATTCTTATTGAAAATGTTGTATCAACACTAACAGGAACTAATATATCAAACTAAATAATTCTGTTTTGAAAGGACAGACTCTCAGCTTTTGATTTCTAGTAATGTTTTTGATGAACACAAACTTCTTTCCTGGAATTTTCCAGCTCTTTGTGGACCAAAAGCCCCAAGAATATTTTGGGAAGCCCAGGGGGGCACAGGGTGTATGAAAGGATATAGAATCTCTGTGTTAAATTCTGCAGTGAAACTAAGATTTTAAATGATCCCCACTTCTAGCCATGCTGAAGAGGGAGAAGGTAGGTGTGACAGTCAAAGCTACTTTTCTACTGTTTGGGGTGTGTGAGCTGTCACTCAGGCTGATATACCTACATTCTTAATTCAATGAGCAAGATGCCATGCTGGAATAAAATCTGCATGCTGGAGTAAAACCAGTTTCTCCTGCCTATACCAGCAGTCCCACCTTTGCTACAAGTACCCCACCTTGTTTTTTCATAAAGCATTTTAACTGCCAGCATTGCAAACCAGCTCTCCTGGCTGCAAGAACTGAGCAGCAAATGCCTTCTGTCACTTCAATGTATTCCAGGTCCTTCCTTCTCCATGGCCATCCCCAGCCTCAACCAGGCTGCAGTAAATATCCTTGAGCTAACGCCACGACTGTTTATGTGACATCCAGAATTGACAGCTTCAGGGAAGGGTTTTATGCCTGGAAAGAGCTTCCAGCTTTGGGCCTCAGCTGGTGGAACCAAATGCTGAAGTGCTGTGAAGGGCGACTTATTCCCAGTCAGCCAGCTATTTGGTGTCTCCAAGGTTTCTGACACATGAACAAATCTTGTTGCAGTAGTTTAAGACATTATCATCCCCAGCTGTCAGCTCGGCTGTTCTGCTGGAGCTTACCACCTCCATAGCAGCATTTGCTATTTGCAAATACTGATTCTTTAATCAGTCCTTCTAATTTTTAGCTTAACATTTTGCTCAAACTCAGTTTCAGAGGAAAATTAAACTAAAATGCTGTATTCCTTACCAGGGGGTCAGAAGTGCAAGCAGCTACAGCCTTCTCCAAAGCAAGAACTCTCCTGACTTAACCATAACAACTTGAGATCAAAGGAGTCTCAAAATCTAGTTTGTCACTCATGAGTACTTTCAAATACTCTATCAAATTCAAGCAGCTTTTATTTTTTAAAAAATTATCCCATGTACCTTCATTCATCCCAACCTGAAAGATAAAACCAATAGTAGTAAGGAGAATTCAAATTGTTTGCAATATCCTATTTCAAAATCGATTTTGCTGCTTATGGCTTTGCCATGCTTGGAAATGTTTAATCTGAAATTCTCCACAATCTAAGCATGCATTTTCTTGGAAATTTGTTTTGATGAAAATTACTCTATTTTCCTAAAAAATGAGACAAAAAAAGAGATATTTTGTTTGGAAATGTTACAGAAGTTAGTTCTGTCAGCGCAAGTGTCCTCTTGGGACACCCATTGTAGAGTAGGGAAAGAATTGCAACAAGAAGTGGATAATTTTAACACCAGCATGTCTTATTCTGGGCCCAAGAAATTAGTTTTAGAAAAATTTCAGATCTTAGTGTTGATTTACTTGAGTCAAACAGCTGAATACACTGAAGTCATCCTTTCTGGAGATCACCATACCTTCAATTTTCTGCTCACCAAAACTTCTGGCCTGCTCTCAGCAGCTTACAGCCCCTTTTTTGGGCAGTACTATGCAGGGGTATTCACAAAATATCTGACTGCGTGATAGGTGGTGGGAACTGAATGATCTCTAAGGTCCCTTCCCATCCACCCATTCTATGATTCTATGATTGCACAGGCTGTGGGGGTAAAGATGGTATCTGAAATAGCTGAAACACATCACCCAGTATGCATGAAGATTTTCAAGAGAGAAGGACACATGCACTGCCCCAAGGGGTCCTCAAGACTGAGCTACTGGTACCCAAAAATGTGTAAAATCGTGGACCCATGGGTACAGGTAGAAGCATACTCTCCCAGTAGTATGACAGAAATTTCTGGACCAAAAAATATTTTTGGACCAAGACAATTGATTGATTAATTTAACTGCCTTTTGAGTCCCTCTAAATTTTTGTCGTCTGCTATCTTCCATCACAATGAGTTCTCTACTTGAACAGTGTGCTGTTTGAAGAATGGGTTTTCCTTTGCTTTGACCCTTTCACCTGCTAATTTCTTGTGATGGCCCTTAGTTTTGTATTATGAGAAGCAATTTCATTCCTGATTTTGTGTCCTTTAAGCTGCTCATTATACTGTAGACATCTGGTATAGTTCACTTTAGATATGTCTGTCAAGACTGAAGAATCCCACTCCATACAATCTCTCTCCACCCAGCTGTCTTGCCTTGTAACTCTTCTCCTCTTGACTTTACTGGTTGTATAACATCCTTTCCTGGGATGGGACAGGGAGAGGGGAATAAAAAACCAATTCAATATGAAAGTATATCACCACTTCACAATGCCATATTCACATTCTCTGTTCTTCTCTATTTTTTCCTCCTGCTGTTTTATCCAACATTGATAGGCTGGAGGTTTTTTTGTTGTTTTGGTTTGGTTTGTTTTTGGGGTTTTTTGTCATTGTTATTTAGTTCTGACTTGAAACTTAGAATGGTTAAAGTTAATCTAAAGGTTCTTCTCTGAGGTTGGCAGACAATCTAGAGACTGCCAGTTAAGTATGCCAGTTAGAAATACTTTTCCTCATGTACAATGCTTTAACTTTTTAGTAAATAAATATCACTCATTCTGCATTGCTCAGCTACTCAACAACTTAGCAACAATTAGTATTTCTTCTCAGTTGCATTTTGTTTTTACTGTGTTGAATAATTTGATGCCAACAACAAAACTTATGTATTTTCTATCAAGTCCCTTTCATGAAATCCTTATAGCTTCAGGCTGTGCAGTAGTAGCAGTTTCCTCAGAGACTTCTTTTTCAGAAAATGGGAAGATGTAGAGTGAATGAGCTGGGACTTTGTCAAGAGGAAGAAAAAATCTCAGGTGTCATGGTGCATGTACATCAAGGAAGAATATCTGCTTGACTTTGCCTGACACTTGATGGTTTTCTTTTGCAGTAGCAGCTGTGGGAAGACATTAATCTTATAAAGACTGAGTTACCAATAGTAAATATATATATAATTTTATATGACTTGTGTTCTTACAGTTTGCTGGCAAAAATCTCCTTGCAGACTGATGATCTAAGGATTTCTCTGTTTCTGTTTGTTAGCTTACTCACCAGCTCTTGAAGCACTGAAGTTGCACAAACATTTTCAGGAAAACTGTTGATGCTTGGAGACATAAGGTTGGGTTTCCCCTTCCCCCACATGTGAAGAAAACAGTCTGATGAAAAGACTAAACTCTTTTTTGTCTGAGCAATCTGATCACTACGCTACTCCATGCTAGAAAGGTCAAGGGAGTATTTGTGAATTCTTCTGCTATCATTTAAAATAAATATTGTAGCTCATGAAGTTACATTCAAAGTAATTTCCATGTAACACAGAATTTGTTAAAAAGTATCATATTCAGAATCCATTTGAAGATTTGTATTTAATCTTCTGTAGTGTATTTATTCATGGAGATAAGTAGCGTTTAGATTGCAGGAATTTTTCAGCCTGAGGCTATTTCACTTGAGACGCAATAGGTTTGTTTCCAGCACTTCAATGTATCTGATCATGAATCTATCCTTGCAATCAGAATTGTAGGACCCTATATTTTCTTCCTGTTTCCATTATTTAAGGATGAAGGATTTTCTAAAATTGCCAGAGGAAGCCCAAGGCAGCATGTGTCATATGCTCCTCTTTTGCTTAACACAGCATGCCACTGACAAAGCTCAAACACTTGATACAATATTTGGAAAGGGAGTTATGTCCCAAAGCTGTCTTTGTCTAAGGGGACAGACCTTTCTTTGGGTCTGCACCAACACACTGCTTCAGGCAGAGGCATGGCCACAGCAGCTGGTGTCTGTGTGGCTGCCCACACTCTTTGCCAGCTCACTTCTGGCACAGTTTTGGCCTGGGTCAACTGGCGTGCTCCAGGCAACATCTGGCCACAGCTGGGGCATGGCAGAGGGAAAGGAATTGTCTCCATAGCCCACCTGGATGACAGAACATCAGAAATACATCTGAACACATGCTGTGCTGCACCAGCTGTGATTCACCAGTACAGTGCTTGACTCTCCTGGTTACTCAAACTCCCCAGAGATGACTCCTCACTGCTTCAGTCTCAGCTAGAGTTCAAGATGTCCCTTATGTGCCTGGGAATATTTGCAAACAGCCTTTTGTTTTCACACTCACCCTTTTAAGAGGTGAGAAAAATCTCTTGAAAAGCAATGCCTAACCTTTAATGAAACATTCTACATTGTTCAACTGGTCCTGCTTTTCGTAGCTTGCTAATGCAAATATCACACTTTGTATGCTGCAAGATTATTGCAGTAGTATAAGCATGGAAATACCAGAGAAGTGCCATCTGTGATGTTGAGAATCGAAATGTACAGTGTTTATTCAGCTATGAAGAGTTTATTTTGCAAATACACATCTGAATATTTGTAGAATAAACAATGTACAGAGTGCTTCATTTTGCCAGAGTTATGTTGCATATCTAATGCCTCCTCTTCACTTCCCTGTTTTGCTCATTCTTAAAGACATAGAATGGGACAGTTTGACTTCCAAGTGCAAGCCATTTCTCTTCTTAAAAGTTTTCCATGGCTACAGACTCCTTCAAACATTCTTTCTGATCCATGTGTGCTTTCCAAACTAGAAGACCTCAAGGATTTCCAAGCTCTTTGTTTTTTGTTGCCACTTCTCTTTTATGCTGGATCACATATGCTTCTGCAAAGGAATTGTGGTGCTGTACTGTAGTAACAGTGAGGTTTACTACCTGTATCAAAACCATGAATAATCTGTAACAAACAAAAAGATCAAAAACTAAATCTGGAAATCCTAGAAGTTTTTCATATTTTCTTGGCAAAACATTTCTTCTTGAAGGTACACCTCTGGTAAACTGGGGTAAAAACATTTCCTAAAACAGTCTGATATTGGAGAAGCATTTAGAAATATTTTTATCCTTATTAATTTCTAGGACTTGTAAGTTGTCACTTTTTTGAGGGGGGCAAGGGAGGGAAATGTCTGTCCTCCCTACAAGTCAGAGGAAATACCTGTGCCATACAGGCTGTTCAACAGTTTGATGAGCTTGGCCTAGAGATTAAAAGTAACAATTGTGGCTGTCTATTGTTAGATATCCAAACAAAAAACTTGCAAAATTACTGAGCAACCTTCATTATTTTACTGTGTTTATAGATTCTCACTGTTGAGACATCAGAATATTTCTGTTTAGGGGAATGATTTACATTAGATTGTTCTGAACCTTGATATGGAGGGTCTTTCCTTTGGTGTTTCATAAGAATGACAAAGTGAAAAAAATTTAGATAGCCTTATATGAATAAGCATAATATCAAGCTATTATAAGGAGATCAACAAGATTTTGAAATTTATGCTGCAGATTTCATTTTGTTCTACATAGATAAAATTTCATCTTTTTGACCTAAACAATAATTCACTCCAGGGATTAAATAGGTTTTTCACAGGGATTTTGTACAAAATTTATTTTCTAAATTAGCTGAATATCAATGTCCATTTCTCTTGCTTTTTCTACCCTGGGAAGTGTGAGGCTGTAGTGATGTGAAATTGGTGGTATTGTATAATTCCCAAAAATGGTTGTTTCAGAGAATCTTTTTTCTGACTTATTCACTCTTTCCACTTTATGTAGTGATAGTTTCCAGCAGGTTTATCACTGTCAGTTCCATAAACTCAGGACAGTCTTGTCTTTAGCCCCTAACTACTCATTTTTCAGCTAACTATTCTAGATATGTCACCCTTGCCTCTATTTGTTCATTAATTATATGCTAATGAACAGCCTTTCTTTTATTCTTTTGGAAACAGCACATCCACATCACTTCTAATTTACTTATCTCCAAGTATATTGCATAAGTGCTGGGAAGTATGCTGCAGGATCATTAAAAAAGAAAGTAAACAAAGTAAATCAGCCAAAATAAAAAATCTGGATACAAAAAAGAAATTTAAGCATTACCACTGGGGGAAAATGCAAGATCTTTGGTAGCCAAGATGTAAGTATTTTTCTTCTGCTTTGCTATCAAGTTTTTTAGCTCCATGGGTACTGCCTATTTTTTCTTTGACTTATCTTTACATTTTTTAACCCATTTACCCATTTTGTGACAGATTCAAAAATACTGTAGTTTCTGCTTTTTTCAACTTATGGTCAGAGAATGGTAGTTTATGAATTTTATGGCTCACTGTTAATTCAAGGAAAACCCCAATGTTTCATGTGCTGAAGCAGTTTGGGGCATTGCCCTTTTTTTACTCAGAGTGGGGGAAATGAATCATTAACATAAATATACTTTTTATTTAACCCCCATTTGAGTTTAATGCTAATACTTTATTGATTTATTTTGCATCCAAAGCAAACTGAAAGAAAGCAAAACAAAAAAAAATATTTTGCCTTTTTTGTGTCAGGCCTTTTAAAGGTACAATTTGCAATGAGCTTTTTGTCCTAAATGGCATCAAAATCTGAAAATATAATACCTAAGGCCCAATCATACAAATGAAAAAGGAGAAAGTGAACTGAGCTTGTGGTGCTGTATTTCCTGCCTACTATCTAGAACTAATTGAATTTGGGTTTTGAAACACCAGGAACTCATGTCTTTCAGTAGACTTTCTCCTTAGAGTGAAAGAAAAACCCACAGAGAGTTGGGACTTTGTGTATCAAAACACAGTACTTATTTAGGACTGACAGCAAAAGCTCTAACTGGTCCCAAGTGAGTATAAAGTTTGACCTGAAGTAAGAAAAAATCTACTGAGAAACAGATGGAAGATGGGAAAATAATATCTCTGTAGTTAAGAGGAGGAACGCTCTGGCAATATTAACTCCAGATTAAATTGTGAGATGAATCAGTTCCTGAAGGACAAAAAGCACAAACAGCAACATCTCAGAATTTCAGAAGTATTGCAAAAGCCAGAGGAGAGAGAAGATGCTGCTGTTTTAATGGCAGATAAATAGAACATAGATGGTTCTGATTTCAGAAAAGTTGGATATGTTTTCTTCCTTGCAGATTTTATTCCTCAAATCAAGAGAATCACGTGCTAAATAGAGCTGAAGGAAACACCTCACATGTAGAGTTTCACCTGAATTCTAGTCTAGAAAGAAGATAACCTCTAAACTGCAAACACTGGAGTCCTTGACTACCACATCCTGAGATGGAAGAAGATATCTGCTAAAGAAACAAAACCCTTGCTTCCTCTCCAGCAAAATGTGTTGCTAAAATGAGGGAGACCAACAGTCACAGTTACTGGATTTGTTTATCTTGGAAACAAACTCAACGTTCACACAACAGGACAACAAACAAACAGTGTTATGTTTCTATATTAGAGTCACCAAAGCTTTCTTACAGCTAAAATCAGTTCAGATTCTTCTATTCCTGAGGAGTTCACTAAGATATTTGCTGCTTGTGCAATATTCCCAAATAAGATTTCAGACTGTCTAAGGGGAAATATGTGAGAGATGTCATTGTTAATTTTCTTTGTGGAGATTTGCAATCAAAGTTAGGCATTAATCTGATACATGGAGTTCATATGAATCAGTTATTTCAAAAACTGCAAATTTATACTGATTAGATAAAATTCTTTCTATAAAAGTCAGATATATGCATCTTACCTGCTGAGAACAAAAGATTAATCCTCCTTATTTATTTTCTTGCAATTTAAATCAGGAGGTAAGAGGTTTCCACTTTTCAGATTTTGTTCAAGGAAAAAAATATGGAAAAAAATTATATTTTTTTCTCAGTTTGAAAGCTAAAGACTACCCTACACATTCAAAAATCAGTCAAGTTCTTCCATTAGAATTACATTTCTTTTTAGGCTACCCTTGATTATATTGCTTGGACAGGATAAAATGATGTATGGCAGAACAAAGAATAGCACAAATAATGGAGCACCTTATTCAATCTTTTTAAATGGGAATTATGAGGATACTAATTCTCTGTTCTGTAACAGCTGGATCACATGGAGGGTAAAGCCAGTTATTGTTAAATAACATCTTTAAGCTCCCTTAAACAGTGGTACACTGAGGGCCACAGAATGCAGCTCAGAAAATACTATTTTCTGATACTATTGCAAAGTACAATACAGAGATTTAATAATGAAGGTGCTTAAGGATGATGTTCTGCTAGGAAAGAACATTAGTTTGACATGCTGTTTTAGCTTAATTTAGTGCTCCAAGGAACAAAGAAATTGTCTTGTCTTTGTTACATTGCCTAGATGATCTGGACAAACTGAATAAAAATCACTTGGGTATCAACAGGGCAATATAAGGTGAAAACAGATGTCTAAATTAATATGAGTGAATGAAAGTATATCTACCTGGGCCAATTAGCTCTTTGAGAAGCTAGGCTTCTTCTCACCTGTCTTGCTGTTGAGGTGATAGTCTAAGGATATTTATTTGATTTAACTGTACTCCCTTCAGTAAACAGAAATTACAGGAAAATAGCTTATTCCATCTTTAAAAGAGGTAAAGGGCAGCTATTTCTCATCTTACAAGGGAAGCCAAGATTTCCAAGCCAGCTAAGGGATCCTTCACTTATTGCTTGTTCATTCCCATATTTGACCATATAGAGTTCCCACAGTGGATATCCTGTGACTCTGAGAGGCCTGGGTTAGCAGGCAGCTTGAATTGTGTTTGGCACTGGCAGCAGCAGCTAATGCAGCACCAGACCCAAAGTGATGCTCGTGGCTCTTCCACAGCAGCTCTGGTGGCTGCTCCTGACCTTACGGCCAAAGACAGCATCCCTCACCCACAGAGTAGGAAGAGATTTAAAGGAATGATTCCCAGCTTTTTAGACATCCATAACATTAGCCTTATATCACAGGTTTGCTCCAACTTGCTTGTTGAACCTATGCTGCCCTACAGCCACAGGCACAGACATGGATCAAAGGAGAAGCATTGAATCTGTGGCAGAGAGGTTGAAATATCCACGCAAGGACCCTGTGACTTGAGCAAAGGCCTCTGTTCCTGGGTTTGTATATGAAATTTTCATGAAAAAATTATTGAATAAAAGCATGAGTCTTGCAGTGAAATGCATGTTTGGGAAGAAGAAAATATGTTTGAGAATCCCAAAAAGTTGAGTGACTAAAACCCATCCTGTCTGAGTGCCCATCCTGTCTGAGTGCTTTAACTAATACATGGAAAAAGGGCAACCCTCCTCTGGTCATATCTAAAATGACTCTGAGGCATTCCTTTGTACCAAAAATACAAGAGAGATAGCTAGGTGAATTGATTTCTAGTTACAAATCTTGTCATGCTTAGGAATCTAAGGTGTATGTATAAGCAACCAAGGCATAGGTCTAAGACATAGAATTAATTTTAAGTAAACTCCCCTTTATGGCATGTACTACCAACCAAACTACTTGTTTTTAAGGCAATTGTCAGTCCCAGGCAGCCTCTGGGGCCTGTATTTTTCCATTTCTTATGAGATGAACTAAGGCATCTAAACAAAATTCGGTTGGGTTTTTTCCCCATCTGGTCCTTTTCCTTCTGTTTCATTAATTTATAAAATTTCCTTCTCTTCTTGTCAGGTGCTTTGTTCTGTGAGAGACTTGCAGTAGAGAATTAATGACATAGAATGTGTGAAGAATTAATGTTGGTCTGCTATTACAAAGGTATTTTCCACATAAATTCTATGACAGCACTGTGTAATGCAAGACAGGAGTCTGAAATAACTGTGAAATTGTCTAGCAATTTAAGGGTCACATTAGCTGCAAAAAAATATGCTTATGCAAAACAGTGGTACTGGATACAGTGAAATATTGCCAAATAGGAGAGAACATCTTTTAAGGAGCTGAACAGAATTTGTGACCTGTGTCAAACAATGATGCAGTATGAATGAAAAGTATATGAACTCTATACACAGTAGCCTTGAACAGAGAGTGCAGTTTTTTTGGCAGATACTCATCTGAACATAAGTCATCCTTATCGAGCTCACAAGGGCACTGTCCAAAAGAATTAATGTACTCCTGTCATGATTCAGGAGAAGATTGAGTAGGAAGTGCAAAGATGGCTTTACATCTCTGTTTGGCACAGGTATGATTGAACCCACCTCTGGTGTATGATACTGCTGTCATCAGTTCAGGTCTGGTGTCTCCAGGTCAGGATGCATGTTAATAGGCCTGGGTGGGTGCAGAGCAGGCTGTAATTAGAAGCCTGGAAATGTGCTGCACAGTAAAATGCTTGAGAAGTTGCCAAAGGGAAGGTTAATGGGGTACTTGACCAAAGCTGATGAGTATTGAAGTAGAGGAGTGAAACTTATGCATGTACCTGAGCCTAGGAGAAAAATAAAACCAGTGGCTCAAACTGCAGTTCTCAAGTTGGATTTAGAAAACATTTTGGGGACAGGGATGGCTGGGTCCCTGAAAAGCCAAAAAGATAATGTGAGGAGAAGGAGGTATCTAAAACTAGTAAGAGTCCACTGGTGGAGAAATGGGGTCTTACTAGAAAGGTTTAAATTCTTTATAATTCTGTCTCTTTCCCTTCATTAAATACCACATTATCCTACATTAAGCCAAGTTAATGTTTCTATGGATGTGAAGAGGATGTACCTTGAGAAATCTGACTGCCAATACTGACAAGAGAGGCTGATGGCACGGGTGTCTTTTGGCCTTCTAACTTATGTACTGCCTTCCTCGTGCTGGCTTGTGTAATACTTGAATTTTTGTTTGTAGAGTGGTTATTCAATCTGTTAATAAAAATGCAACACTCAAGAGAATAAAATGGAAGTTAGTTTTGAGAGCCTTGTTCCGTAACTTTGGGATCCACGAGTTATTCATTAATTATCACTTTAAAAAGGCATTTTACAATCATGTTAATTTCTGATTGCAAAGCAGAAACTGATAAGATAACCTGCTTCCCACCCAAAAGTGAATTTCTCCTCAAGTTACATTGCAACATTGAACAATTTCTCAGCTGCCCTCTGCAAGATCTCATAGATCATGACAGATTTTTTCAAATCAAAACCTGCACCAAAGACCTAAACCAGTATTTCAGGCATGGCAATACATAACTTTAATTTCAAAACTATTCAATGCTTAGAAACTCCCAGTGGCCTCAGTATAAGCTTTGCTACTTTGCTGAGTGTTTTAGAATAAGGTTACTTTTCAGACTCAATGACATTGGAGAAGCCCAGTTTGTGTCTTTAAGTCCTAAATATTTTGGACCAGTTCTTATTCATTATATCTTACTCATATAGTCATAACTCCTTGGAAGTTTTTGGCCAATAGTTTGTTCTTTGGGGGGATTTTTTTGTTATGTCACAATAAAATATTAGGTTTTAATTAAAAAAAAATGCCTTACTATTGTAAAATGATAGAGAAGCCAAAAGAATAATTGACTATGAAAGTAGCTACAAAGTAGGTCATATGGCCAAAAGCAAATCTTCTGTTCTGCTATCATATTCTTATAGAAGTGCCAGTAGTATTAAGGGTATTTTATAAATTACCAAAGCAAGAAAATTTGAAGCTAAATGATGACTTGCAGAAGTGCTGAGTACCCACAAATCTGATTCAAGTCAATAGAGCTGCAAGCACTTAACACTGCTGCAAATCAAGGAAAATGCTATTGCTTACTTTTAGCTTATGCTGATATGTCTTTATAATGAGAGGATTTCAGAGAATGAGAGCTTGTGATTTCTGGTGAAACAGCACAGCACAAAGACCCCAAGTTTTACAAAGAATGCCACCGATAACTTTTGTTGAAACTGGTGTGAAGGTCTTGTTCCATGCTCACATCTCAGAGCTCTGCAGAAATCTTGGCAGCCCGTCCATGGAATTGCACTGGTCTGGGCAAAGCAGAGGTTATGGAAACCTTGAACTGAATGAAATGCATCCTGAGAGGGCTTCCTACTGTTCAAAGAGGAAAGGAAAATACTTAAATGAAATTACTAAATATGCTTAGCACAAATCTCTTACTAATTATGAGAGAAAAAAGAGTAAAAGAATGCAAATAGGGCTTTCCCTTCTTGACCCTATTCCTCTGAGCTTGTCTCTTAAAAACATTGTAATATTGCTGCTACCATCTGTTCACTTGGTAAAATTGGCAGCTAGGAATCTAAGACAATTCAGCTGTAGAAAAGAGAGTTATTTCTTTCCCAGGAGTTATAGGAAGTTTGACACCATTTAAATGAAACATGAAAGAATAGGCAATAACACAGGAGTGAGGGAACAGGACAGCCTCATATCCAAAGATGAGGATCTTCCAGCTTTTATATATTGAAAATTCCTATATTATGTTAGATGTGTGGAAAAGCTTGAGTGTTTTTAAGTCACTCTGAAAACAATTCAGCCTGGTCTTAATTATTTTCTTGGGTGTTTTGTTTTTTTTTTTATTTTTCCACCTAAACAACCATGAGAAAAGCATCTGCTTTTCCATTCTCACACTTCCCGCTGCAAGAATAAAATAGGATTAGCAATGTTGATGAGGCCATGTCATACGTTAATTTGTTTTTTTAAAAACTTTTGTGCATGAGCTATACGAAATGCCAAGTGCTGGATTGTTGTAGACTAAAAAATGACATATCTCACAGGAACAGTTGAATACTTTTCAAAATATTGTTGTTTTGAATGGTAGATTAATTGGAGAGAAGTTTTGTTTTCTACTTGAAGGGAGAAAAAAATGTGGAAAAAACTCATTTTACCTGCCACCCTTGGAACTCAGGAATCAGTCATTATTGTCTCAGAGGAACACATTTAATTCTTAAACAGCACAGTCAAGGATTGCCATGAACCAGCAGGAGATGTAGGATTACATTTAGTTGAACTTTGATGTGACTTGATAAATATGTGGAAATTCACAGTGTGTTCACAGTATTAGGTGGACTGTTTGTAACCCTTTGATTTTGCTTCACTGAAAGCAGTGACAGAGAGCAGCTAGGCACATCTGAACAGTACAAAGCAGTCATCTAAATGAAGCATATTATTGCTTTTCCTCTATGTAGAAGACACTGGAACTTCTTTAGTAACTACAGCAAAATATAGACCTTTATGTATGTCCTGATCCCAGGAGGAGCAGGAGCATCTGTAATTGTTAGTGTGCCTTCTGTGCTAGAAGATGACTTCAGCAGAGGCTTTAAATGCTCAGCACTCTCAGTTTCAAGCCATTAGCATTCATCTCCCTCTAGGGAATATGGAATTATTACTCATACATGAAATGAGACAGTGCTGAGGTTAGCAGCCCTCATAGCTCTTTCCAGCTTAGTGTCAAAATGAGCAAGTGACACCAATATGTGTTTTCAAACTAGATTAAGAGAGTGCTTGAAGGGGGCTGTGCAAGGCAAGGTGACAACTGTCCTGGATGGTAGCCTTCTGCAAATGCTCCTCTCCTGTATTATGCTCCTGCTCCTACTGACAAGACAAGGTGAGAGGGTGCAAAAGCAGCCGCAGAAACTCACAACTAATTCCTTGTTCAGCCTGGATCTGGGATGTGACATTAGGTTTGAAAAGGTGGCTGTCAAATTCAAACGGTCAGTGTTCAATGTTGCAAGGTCACCGTGGGGCTGTAGGTTTAGTTTGGTGGGGGCTCTTGAACACATTTTAAATTGGAGGTAAGTCCCATATTTAGAGAAAGATCAAAAAAACCCAACTGTGTTAGTCTGTCATTTGACAGTAATAAAGTGCCTCAGCTGAAGGTGAGGCTCTTGGGATACTAAAGAAAGATGAGAGAAACTGATAATTTAGGGGAGTGACTTTCAAAAGGGTACATGGACATAGCAAGATAAGGGTGCTTATGCTGTGCTATTCCAAAGCTTGTGCTGCCATACTGTCCCTACTCTTAGTACTGGTTCATGCCAGAATTAAGGATAAGTATTTCTATCTACATTATAAGCACAGTTTAATGTTGCAAGGGGTATCAGTATCAAAAAACTGCCCACACCAAGGTCACAGTGAAATAAGGGAGACTGCCACTTGTTTCTGTAAGAAATGCCATTCTAAACACAGAAATTATTCTTGACTGTATATTACTGCCATTATAACAAAAAGGGAGGAATTTGAATTAAATGGCATGCACTGTTCAAGTTTCCAGCTTCTGAGCTTGCCCAAATCTGTACACCAGAGCCTGCACATGGTGCTTGCCCAGAGCTCCTTATCTCTCTGTCACCTCACAGCAGCAGCACAGTCCAAAGAGTACAGGTACTTTTCCTTTCCTTATGCTGTAGAAGGCAGCACTGCTGTGTTGAGATATGTGGAGTGTTACTCAAGCATTATCTTTCTTTTTATTTGTTAGGCAAATCATTTAGTCAATATTGCCATGTATTTAACAAATATTTTAAGACCTGCTTTATCTTCCCAAGACATCAACTACAGGATGAGTAGATCTTTGCTATTGTCTGTAAACTAGCATTAAATCAGTATAATTCCTGAGGACTGTAGTAAACTTTGCATCAAGAGAAGGCTGAATTACCGATGGCTAAAATAATACATAAAACAATTACTTTTTTTTTCTTTATAACATGTGACCAGGCCACTGAGTTCACTTGTATTTCCTCTCATTCCTGGAAAAGAATTGATAATCAGGTTGAGAATACTGTCTTTAATGCTTATCCAAAAAAAGCTCACAATCTGGAATTCATATTCACAAAAGATCATGGAAGGCTTTATATTTTTCAATAGAAAATTATGTCTTCCCATTTCCATGGCTGTCTAATCTGAAAACATCCAAGTCATGTTCAGTGAACTGCCAGAGAGTGAAGCAACTGGATGGTAGTGCAGCATAGAGGTGAAGTGGTGAAAGAAGCAGTAATCATATAAATAGATGGAATTGCTTTAAGTGCAAGAGAAGAGTGATACAGTATGTACCCCTCAAGGCCACTGTAGCTATGGAAACAACGTGCATGTGCTGTCTTCATTGCAGATCAGCCATATAAATATCTGAGAGGTGGACCATACATGGTCTGTGCTTGTACTGTAGTCACTCTCTAGTTGTCTCTTTATTGTTCAGTAGTCTTCATGTCTTGTCTCTACGTTTTTAGAATGTTTGCAATACCTCCAAAGAGAAGTTCTGTCTCAATAAGTCAAGACCATTTTCCATGGGAGAGGGAGAATGTGGATGTGTGTGTGTGTGTTGGTGTGTGTGCTTGGGAACTGGACATGGACACCAGCCTTGGCACTCTTCAACCTCCCTGCTTTTAAGGCTCAGGTTTATGACACTCACCTCTTTTGGAGAGAACTCCTGAAGGCAATATTCCAGTTTGATGTATGTATTTCACATCACTTAGACTACAACCTAGAGAGGGAGGATTATTTTGTATATTCTCTGACTGTCTTGTTCTAGCTTTGGCTACAATTAGGGATGATTATATGAAATTTCTCAGGACATATAATTTTCAGTTGCCTCAGAACAGACTGACCTGTTTATGCTGCAAATAGATAAAGCTCTTTAAAACTTCAGTGTGCATGCCAGGAACCACAGAGGCATGAGGCTCAGAAGAATTCATACCATGTGTTAATACTCTACAGCCCATAATCAAAACTTCTTTTGTGTGTCTATTCCTTCTTCTTGGTTTTCAAGAATGCTTCTTGTTTTAGCTATTTAGCAGTGCAGTTATGTCCCATCCTGCTGATACTGCTACTGCTGCCAGAACGTGAATTATGTCCACTTTATAAATGCCAGTATTTTCACTCTTTGAATATGGATAAACAGCTAGCAATCCTTAAAGGTCAATTCCTATTCAGAATTGCTTAACTTAATTACAGGAATGAATTTTGAAAGGGCATTGTTCATCACCCTGTGACACAGAGTGTCACACTCCATCATTTACATTGCAAGCAATGATTTCTTGTCCCTTTTTGGTCTACCTGTAATTTATAAATGAGAAGTTCCTTTTGTAGCTCACAGAATATCTGAAAAGTCTATATTACATACATTGTCTGTCTCCTGAACTGTAAAAAACAGAGAACTTTTCGTTCTTTTGAAAGTTTATATTACTATTTACAGTACTATCACTGTTTGAAAACATGGTTTAAAACAGAAACATATCTGCCTGAAGAAAGGCAAATAAAGACAAAAATACAAAAATCTGGCATATATCTGTGGGGTTTGTGTTTGAGAATATCTGTATTCCCTGGACCTATAGTCATCTAGAATTGTTTATGACAACCTGGTCCCCGTAAGGCTGGAAAAATTGGAAAAAACTGGAGAGTTGCTTTGTGATAAACTCCATAAATGCTTTGTGATAAACTCCATAAATGTCCTTCCCCAGTGAAATCCTAGATAAGAATCTGCTGCCTTGGAAGGGTGTATTGATCACTACTGTCCTCTGAACTGCTGCTGCTGTATTTTCTAGCTTGGGAGACTGTACCCTTGTGGAGGGGTTTCTTAGCAGCAGGTGATCCTCTAGGTCTGCCCTCTGCTATAACTCAATGGCAAAGTGCCTTTACATAGCAGGTGAAGAGATCCACAGGTACTGCTGAGTCCAACAGATGGAGTGACAGGGCTTGGTACTGTTACAACCACTAGACCAGTTGAGTCTCCAGTTAGCTGTTTTATGTTCATAATTTCTGATATCCCAAGTGGATGACAGTATTTAGTCATAAAATGCTCACATAAATAATTTGGCTGAATTTGGCATGGTTCACACTGTAGCTACATAAAGTCAACTGCAGGCTTTTTCATGTGCAGTAAAATCCATCCCAAGACTGAGCAAACCTCAAGCCTCATCTTCCCAAAAATGTGAATTTAATTTAATAAGCCTGGCTTTGTCTAAAAGAAAATGTAAGTATGTTTCCAGCACTTGAAATTTTTCAAACCATTTCTTGCTACACCGCATAAACCAAGTCAATGACCCACAACAGAATATTAGCATTTAATTGGCTATTTTTCCTCTAACATTTGCTGTTATGCACTTCTTTTTTTTCCTCCTCTTTTCAAAGCCCTAGGTACTGAAATGTGTGGGAGAGGTTTGAGATAAGAAGTTTTCTCATGCGATTGATCAGCACAATTTCCCGTGCCTCAGAAGTGCCTGAGTGTCACAAGGCAGCAGCATCCTAGCAACTACCCACATTTTCCAGTGGTATGGAAAATGCACTCTGGACTGGCAGTGCATTGAGTTGCTCTTCTACACTCCACATAATTAGAACACCTTTTCTCTGGATGTCTTTAATGAGTACAATGTCACCTTATAAGCTTTACCTGAGTAACAGGCATTTCTAAAGAAGCACTTGATGACACAAAGCTCTCATTTGTACATCCTGCTCTCTGTTTTCACTAAATACCTGGCTGGGTATTTGTTCTCTGGTCTGCTATATACTGCACGAGATAAGCATCCCTCACAACTGTTTTGGTAAGTTTAAATTGATCAATAAAATAAACACATGATTTATTATTATGCAAGCATTTAACAGAGAGTGTCATCAGCAAAATTAAAGACATAGAAAACAATGCACTTGTTGCAATGGCTGCTGCTACAAATATCAATTATTTTTAAGCAGCTGTCTCACATTTCTCAGTTATTCATTGTGCATAGAGACAAATTGCACTGAAATACGTTATTGAAGAGTATTTACTCCTTTTTGGTGAGTGACATTTTATACATTATATAAGATAATATGATCCTTTGGATACAAAACACAGAGTAGGACAGGAAAGAAAATTAAAGGTACCACAAACATTTATAGAAAAATTGTTTCAACAGGAAAATTGGAATTCAGAGCAAATGTCTAATGCTGCTTTTGTCTCACTCTTTCAGTTCCATACTCATTATTCCATCTATTTCCATGAAAAGGAAAAAAAACCACCCTGTGTAGGGAGACCTGTTACATGGAGACAAACTAAATTTCTGTGTGTTTCTATCAGTGGACAATTATGGATGCTTATGAAGGCAGCAGTATAATGTTCTGCTTGGAAGACCACTTTAGAGATAGGACAATGGATGAAAGTTGATATGACAGAGCTTCATTTCTGCTCCAACCATCTCAGTGAAAACCTAATTTACACTAAACCAAATGACAAATACAGAATGTCTTCCTTAATATCAAATCTTGATTAAATCATAAGAAAAGAGACCTTGGCATTATATTTAAGACTGCTGACTGTATTCGCTGAAAGCGCTACGTGTAACTACTTTGGATACCATACAATATAGATTCAAATATTATCTTGTTTTCTACAGTTACTTGATGACTACATTCTCCAGGAGGTAGTTTTAGGCATATGTCTTAAACCTTTCAGTCTTTAAATGACATAGGGAAAACATTTCCAAGTACAAACATATTCATATTATGTTTATGGTTGCTGGTAAAATTTTTGTGGATATACAGTTTTTATACATTGTATTGACACGTTGCCATTCTGCTCACTCTCTTTTAAATTTCCCATGATTATACTTTAGGGGAATAACAGGATGATAAAGGTATCCTGAAGTAGCAAATCTGCTATGCAAGTTTTATTGCTAAGCCTAGAATTGTTTTGGTTTTAAACAAAATGGGAAGGGAAAATCAATCTGTCTTCTAGTCATAATGAGTAATAATTTTTCAGATTTTTGTTGCAGTTGAAAAACAGCTTTGTTAGCTCAATGAAATGGTAGTAAGGATTATGAACTAATCCTTTTTGATGAAAATGAGAAATAAGAAATAGCATAATCATTCCATTTTAACAGTCAGACATAACAGCTGCCAAATGCACACTGTTGAGAAAGAAAGGAGAAAAGGGGCACTCTCAGCTTGTCTGCTTTATGAACACAGGTCAGAGACAGCTACAGCCTGAGTGGAGTAGCTCCTTGGAGTGCCTAATGAACTGAGAAATTAGTTTTCTTACCTTGGAGTACTCAAATTTAAATAACACCTGAACATCCCTGATCATTTTTAATGCATCTGCATCAATCAGTGGTGCAGTGAAATATTTATATTTGAAGTGAAACATTTATGCAGAAAGACTAATGTTAATCTGAACTGTATTTCAAATGCCACTACCTGTAAGGCAGTATTGCAGAGGGGGAAGTCTCCTGCAGCAGTGTGGTTTTAGAGAACAGATTTAGGACAATGCCAAGAGCATAGTATGAATACCTACAATACTCACATTAGATCACAATTTCTGGCATATTAAAAGGAGATTGCCTCATCATGTGTTTAAATCTGAAGGCAACCAGATTGCTTTCACTGGCAGGCCTCCTCAGAGTTTTGGGTTTGGGGTTTTTTTTTGGTTTTTTTTTTTTTTTTTTTGAAGCTGTGTGTTTGTGGGTTGGTCATCCTCTTCTTTTTGTTGTTCTGCCCCAGATTAATGTCACTGGTTTTCATCAGATTAATCTCAACTACCTGTGTGTTTGTATAGAGGGGAAAGAAAGCTATGAGTGAGCTGGTCCCCAGCACTCCTTTCTGAGTCAGTGGTGAGGAACAGGACAGTTTAGTGTTTGAATATGTCTACCTGGTCTGGCTTTGATCCCTGCATTAGGATGGGGTGCATCATATCTCAGAAGTGTTTCTTTCCTTTGAATACAGGGGAAAGCCATATGACTATAACGAGCTGTAATTCATACACAGATGTCTATAATACAGATAAATATATTGTTTGGAAGAATTGCACTCTTTGAGTGCTTTGTTCAGAATAACAAAAATAACAACAACAACAACAACAATAAAACAAAACAAAACAAAACAAAACAAACAAAAAAAGTCATGCTGCATATCTCATGTAGTATTAAAACTCCAGATTTAATAGGAAGTTTGGAAACACAGTCACACTTCTGAGTTTAGTTAATTTTCAGGGCTTCATCTTAAACCGGCTAAGTCAACAGTAAATTTTTATGGCACAATGAGGTCTTACACACACCCTGGGATTAAAATCTCTTGAGTTAATGAGGTATTTGGTGGATATGAAAGAAGCTTCTTTAAAGATCTCTAAGTGAAATGATTTAAGCCTCTTATATAATCAATGATTTAATGCCAACTTGCCAATCAATACAACTCCTGCTTGTATCCAGAGTACAAGTTGAAGAAGAGTTCACTCACTCCACCTGGTTGTGTCACAAGAAAAAATTCCAGTTGTGAACAGCACTTCATTCTGGTTGTAGCTGAATAGGACACTGTGTGCCACTTCTACACATTTTGAATCATGAAAAAATAGCAAGGTGCCTAAATTAAGAAAGAAAACATATGCCCCGAAGAAAAGCAAAGAAAAGCCATATCTGCTGCTATTTTATCTGTTTCATTTGGCTGGCAAAGCAAACTTACATCCTGAATCAAGGTTTTGACCACGTCTTGTTGTGGCACTAATGGCATGAGCAGCCTGTCCTTTGTTGTGTGCTCATACTGAGGAGCACTGAGGCAGACCAGTCATGGATGGGGACACTGCTGTGGGCACTGTACCTGCACAGGCCTGGGAGAGGTAGGTGGATGGACAGCTCCCTGGAAACTGCAGGGCCTTGTCTTCTTCTCTTACAATTAGTTTTGTACTCACTGACACCTCTCTTCTACAGTTACTTTGAAAGTCAAACCTGAATGCACAGGTCAGTTAAAACTCTGATCAGGAAAAGCCAAGTGCACCAGTCCTGTTATATTTACCTGTGTCTTTTTTATCACTGTTGGAAAAGTTTTTAGCAGATCTGCACCTGCAACCAGCTTGCAGACTGTTGTCNTCTCTTTTATGGTTACTTTGAAAGTCAAACCTGAATGCACAGGTCAGTTAAAACTCTGATCAGGAAAAGCCAAGTGCACCAGTCCTGTTATATTTACCTGTGTTATATTTACCTTTTTTATCACTGTAGGAAAAGTTTTTAGCAGATCTGCACCTGCAACCAGCTTGCAGACTGTTGTCAAGATCACTCAGCTGAAAAAAACAACAACAAATCAACAAATCTCAGCTACTTCCCATTTGGAGGGAGTGGAAAACTTAGCCCAAATTCATTATTTGATGTTTCTTGACAGAAGACTGTGTGTGTGTGTGTGTGTGTGCGTGTGTGTGTGTGTGTGAAAAAGACAAGAAAAAGAATCATCATTACCTTAAAATTATTTTTACAAAATAAACAGTTTCTTCTGTCCCCTCACCTTTGCTTTGCAGGTATTTATCCTGCAGAACATGCCTGCACAACTAACAGAAATAAAATTTAGACTCATTATCTTCTGATGTGGAACTAAATCACTGTAGCAGCACTAATCTAAATGAACACCATGGGGCAAACAGCAGTGAGTCAGCAGACCTTTCTCTGCAGCAGATTTTTCTTTGTAAGCATAATACTGTTTTCAGGATGAAAGTGTAAAAATTTGTTCAGACAGAGCACTACAAGGCACATAGATTCTCAAATTTACATTAGGAAACTTAAAACAGATACCATGTATCCACAAAGCTTTCCCAAATGATTTCACATTTAGAAGCTACAGGATAGTGGCATGTAGGCAAAAAGCTAGTTTGTTGAATTAGACACTTATTGTTTCCTCCTACATTGGATCTAAATTGTTTGAATAATTTAACTGACATTGATGGCACACAGAAAAAAAAAAAAAAAAAAAAAAAACAGATTTCCTAGAACATTAGGAAAAGTAGAAATAGACTTTATTTCTAAACATGTGATATATTTTTGTCACGGTGTCAAGGTGTAAAATACAGTCTTCCATGACTATACTCCTGGCCACTACACACACAATTTGCAATTATGGACTTTTTATCCATTACACATATAAAAAGTTAAATTAACACACTCCCAATGGAACTACAAATCTCTACTGCTGAATAATTTTTAAGAAGTTTATTCAGTAGCTGAAAGAATAAAATGATTTAAACCTGCAAATATTTAGAGAAATTCTGTCATATGGCACATGGAATTAATTTATCAGTATTAGGAATAATAATTTTGGCTAACACCACACAAAAGAAATATACTTTCATTTTATCCATATATTTATGCAAATTTTTTCATCCTTCCATTTCTAGGCACAAAGGGACTGGGATGTTGGGGCCCTATGCTAAAAAAGGGAGAACATTGTCCTTAGACCCAATATAAACCTGCAGCAAGTCTATGGGACTGCTCTTTGAAGAAAGTGGTGATAAATTTCAACTCTGCAACATAAACTGTGGAGGCACTGAATCAAATAGATGTAGGCTACCCAGACTGGAGACACTTTCTTGAATTCTCTAAATAATGACAGGGCTCAGCTGCTTCCAAGACCAAGCTCTGAAGCAAATTTTGATCCCAGAGACAGGACTAAAATATTTGTCATGACCTCCAGTGCTTTTTCTCTACTCTGAGCATTGTTTAAAGTTTCAATGCAATAATGAGCACGGAGGTTTACGCAGAGAACCAAGAGTTCATTTTTGACTTCAGGAACCCGAAGTCTTATTGATGAAATGAAAACAAATGATGAAACTTCAGCAAAAGTTTGGAGTAATGAGGAAGATGGCATTGAATCAGATCAGTTCTTTCATGTTATGGTCAACATGGTCACTTTTTTCAGTCCTATAAACAGGAAAGGGTGATTGGATGCCTCTTGAACACAGGTTAGACATGGTGCTGCATTGACTACTTTATGTTGATTTTTCATTACCATTTTTAATTTTGTGGGATTCAAGAAGCAACATTCAAAATATTTACTGATCTATGACAGAAGTATTAACACTGTCAAACTCATGAAATCCGATTAATTTAACAGAGAGTGTAGGAGAGTGTTAGAACTGGTTTTGTTTACTCTGACTGAAAACTGGAGGTTATCTTTAGAAAGTTGTTATTATCAACAGATTTTTCTTGTCTTATTAAAATGTGAAATAGTTTTCCCTCGAATTTTTTTTTAATACCACTTCTGTCTATTGCTTCACCTGTCACACTGTAGTGACATTCTTAGGAAGAAATTCTAATTGTTTTGGATTATGTTTTTTTAATTGCTTGTTTAAGCCCATTGCACTGGGTTGTGGAAAATGTCAGATCTGTTTCCCAAATACCCACATCAGGAGGATTGCCACTTGGTCTCACTGTTTTCATCAACAGTCTTGAGCCTTTCCAAATTCAGATCAAAATCTGCCACTCCAAAACAGGCCTTGAGAGAAACATGACCTGACAGTACTCTGGCCACAGCACTTGGAGAGCTGGGCCTCATGCATCAGTAGTTTTGACAAGGATGATGTGATTTTCACCATTATAACTTGTTTTAAAGATTATTTTGTGATGGTATTAACCCCTACTGGGAGAATATTCCTGTACCCATACTAATGTGTTAAAATTTAGTTGTGTTTATACTTGGCAGTGTTATAGCCAGTCTTAAACAGCCGTATACAATTTCAGTGGTACAGAATGTTTTCAATCAAAAACAACATTGTTTAGCTGATTTCAAACCCAGCACCAAGACCAAATCACATCAGATAGTGCTTCTATTAACATGACAAAACTCAGCCTACAGATGTACAAAGTTACTCTTTATTTCAGTATGAGCTGCATATATGAATCTGGAAGTGGAATATGTTTGACCAGGGCTTGGCTGATGTTAGGAGCTGGACTTCTGTGATCCTTGTGGGTGTCTTCCACCTCAGGATATCCTGTGATAATATGAGCCATTATTGCTCCTGTGGATGTTAAACTGGGGAATTCACTATTAATTCTGTATCAGCATGAGGGTTTGGTAGGCATTTGTCATGTGTGTGAGTTCAGGCCTCCATCTTTATGATTTCTGGTGCAGTGTGCAGGCCCTGGCCCTGCAGCTGCTCAGACCACAGCTCCTGGGTGCTCTCTCAGAGGAGACTGGGCCCAGTTTGGATCCTGATAAACAAAGATGCTAATTTAAGGCAAATGGGAACCAATTTTACTACCTAAGGAAGAGTCACAGAAGAGGCTTAGTACAGTTGGATACATGGAGTAGACAAGGGAGGACTGTGCTGTTGAGAACTCCTGAGACATGCCCTAGTGTGGGAGAAGGGCTTTTAAGAGGAGTCTTATCTGGGCTCTTCCCAGCTTGCAGCTGGTGACTGGATCCTCAGTGGGGTATCCAGGCAGCATGGATCCCATATGACTGCAGCAGCTTGCAAAAGGACAAAACATCTGCAGAGTCACTCCACAGCCAGGGTTAGCCATAAGGATGTAGCCCAGCTGTGAGCAGGAGGCAGAATTTCTCTTCAGGAAATGCATAAATTGCAAGCTGGCTGAATTGCGGTTGCTCCGGAAACCGTCCTTTGAGTATCTTTACTCCTGTAAGTGTAATTTCTCAATCATAACATTACCCTAATAATGTTCTGGGCTTTAATATCCCCTCTTAAAGCCAAAAGAGAAAGGGAAAGGCAGAAGTACAGCTGATTGCAGAAGTGAACATACATTTACCTGAATATATAATATTGTAATAACATTAACAAGCTCTGCATTAACCTTTATTTGAAGGACTGATTAAAATAATTGCAAATGCCTGTGTTTGATGGTATGGGTGTCTAACCAGATTTTTAAATATGTCTTCTGTTTTGCCTTGGGATTAAGCTCCATGTAAAATCCACTCATGAGCCTTGAAGAACAGTAACAGTAGAATGGTGTAACCATGGGGTATTTTATGGGACACTTCCAAATCCTGTTTAAGAAAAAATGCAAGTTTTAAACCCAAGCTGTTTAAAAGAGCATAAAGAGCAAGCATTAAGAGCATTCTTAGATGTTGTTTTTAAACGAATTCTTAGCTTCTTTCTTTTTTTTTTTTTTTTTTACTCCTATAAAGATAAAAAGTCATCCCCTTCTGTATGTCTTGTAGCTTTCATATGTCTTGTAGTGTTTTGTTGTTTGAAGTAACTTCTTGTAAGCAAAATAAGGCTGGTGGGTTGTCCTTTTTCCCACACAGAGGAAAACAGCAGTGGCATCAAAATGACAAAGAAATAATCATCAAAAGCTGCATGAGATTTATATATATATATTTTTTTTTACAGTTGTCAGAGGGGATAAAGCTTCTGTTGGAAGCAAAGCAAGGAAATATTCAGAGGGGATAAATATCCATGGAAACATCTGTCCCTGCAGGGGATGAAGGCAGAAGGCAAAGACACAGGGCATGTACAGTTGGATAAATTGGTTCATTGGTATTTAGGAGGGATTATTTCTGGTTTTGAAAAAATAAAGGAGAATCTTTGACAAATAAAAAGCTCTTGTTGCAGGAGCACAAGTTCAGGCTTTCGATGACAGATTGGTGGGTGGCAAATTAGTTGAGAGAGTCAGGCAAGCATTAAAGTATCTAGTAAAGAGGAGCCAACAGAGCAACCATCCCACCACAGCATCCGATTTCTCATAGATCCAAGCACTGAGGGCCTGTACAGAAAGTACAGCTGTACTTAGAGCATTCTGATGCCAAAGACAGAGATATTAATCAAAGTGTTTTAGAAATGTTGGTGGACTGATGAAATATTGTGGGATCAGTGTTTGTTAATACAAATGCAGTGATACATTTTTTTCTGACTAGGGTTTATGGATCATGATTGTAGTTTATTCTATAAGAATAGGAATGGAGGAAAAACAGTTATTGATTTAAACTCATGGGCAATTCAGAATTATGTGGCCCAGATACTTGTACACTACACTTCTGAAAATTAAAGACTTAGAGTGCTGTGGGCATCTGTTGGAGATTACCCCATCTCAAGGCAGATTACAACAGCACAAACCAGTTGAACATCCACACGTAACACTTGAGACAAGAAAAGTGTTCTTGTGGATGGCAACTTTGCTGTACTCCTGACCATGGTGGAATTTCAGGCAGACCCAGAGGAATCATGATGCATTGTGAAGGCTGACCTAGAACAGAGGCTAGACAGAGATAAAGAATAAAGTAGGTATATATTAAAAAGCCTCAATGGATACACCTTGGGCAGTACAAAAGTCCAGCCAGGGCTACACCCAAGGTGAACCAAAATGGTCACAAAATGGACAACTGGTCACAAGGTCTCACACTTTTATAAGTTTTGGTCCATTTGCATATTGGAGTTAACTGTACAATTATAGCTTTAGGCTATGAGGTCCCATCCTTCTTGTTTTTCTCTCTTCAGTCTGTGTTGTTTATGCTCTTGGGGCTGAAATTTGGATCAGTTGTCCTTAGTCCCCAGCTAGAGAAGGAATTGTTTTGTCCACCTACTCTGGGAAGAAAGCTTACTATCCCCTAATATGAAGCTCAGAACTACACACTAAAGCAGTCCAGAATCTGAAAAAATATAAAAGCTAAAACCTGAGGCATCACCCAGATGATCTGTTCATGGACAAGCCCCCAGCCCTTACAGGTTTACTGCTCATGTACAACACACTGTGTGATGAGGGTGCCCAAAACAGGGGGAATCCCAACAGGAGTTGTGCCATAAGCTTGGGGGGGCTTTCTGGTAACATATTTAATAGAGAGATACTTTAGTATGCTAAAGGTTTACAGTGCTTTTGGCATCCAACTGTTTTATCTGAATATACATGGACTGATTATCCTGAATGACACATTTGGATGCTGTAAAAAGCCTTCACAAACTGTTCTTTGTACTGGTCATGTAATGATGATGAATCACGTTTCTAGAGATTTCTCTCCCTCTTTTTCACTTCCATAGATGTGGCAGTGTAGAGGTAATTTGAACAAGTGGTCTTTTTTCCATTCAGACACTTCAAACTGTGTATAACAATAAAAGCAAAGAGGAAGGCTGCTTGGGTTTTCATTGCACACTGCAGTGTGCTGAGAAATAGTCATTTCAAGGACAGGTAAACATAGAGAAGTAAAGCAATTCTGCTGATGCTTTGCTTCTAGTGACAGAAGTTTGGCTTTCCTGGTGTGCAGAGACCCAATATTTGGATTTTATGTCTTTTAAAGCTTGACATCTCATACAATTTAAAGCACAGATTTGACTCTGACATGTATTGGTTTGTTTAGTGAAGTAAACCTTGTCATATAATCTCTAGACTGCAGAAGAATATTTAGTAGTACAGCTCCATATACAAATCACTTTATGTGATTCAGTTAAAGCAAATTATCATGTCTAATGACTATTTAGAAAGACATTGATTATTTTCATTGTTCAGGAAACAATTATTTGTTTGGATTTTTTTACGAGGATCTAATACACATCTATATAACCTTATTGGGTCTTTAAGTGGATATATATCTCTAGGCTTGCTTACTTGGATATTTATATCCAATATGTCCTTGTCAACAGCTTCCCCTGTCTTGACCTCAGCACTATGTCTTATCTTGGAGCTTTCAGCATGTTCAAGGGAACCTGAACCCTAGTAAAAACTTTATTTCTTTTGCAGGTATGAGCTTTCAGTGACACATTTCCATGTTTCAAAGCATGAATATCTGATAGCCAAGCAGTATGTAGTCTATAAGAAAACATGTATTTGTATCTTTAGGGGAAGCATCTTTCCTTAAAATCAGTGTTTAAGTCTCTCTTCCCACATTGGAGTTGTCAAAGTTCTTATGTCAAGACCCCACTGCTGCTGCTTTAGACATGCTTGGTGAGATTAATTTAATCTAACTCTAATATCTTAAAATCTATGCATTTACATCCTGCTTTCAGCTGGGATAGTGTTCTTTTTCTTCCTAGTAACTGGTACAGTGCTGTGTTTGTGATTTAGGATGAGAATAAGGTTGATAACACATTGATGTTTTAGTAGCTGCTGGGCAGTGCTTCACACTAAATCACAGACTTTGCAGTTTCTTGATCCCTGCCAGCAAGAAGGCTGGAGAGGAACAAGTAGCTGGGAGGGGACACAGCCCAGACCCCTTGGACCAAAAGGACATTCCATACCATATGGCATCATAGTCAAGATATAAACTGGAGGGAAGGCTGGCAGGAGGCCACATCTCTGGAACTGACTGGTACTGGTAGGCAAGTAGTGAGGAATTGTTTTTCATTCGCATCACTTGCTTTTCTTGGGGTTTATTTCTCTCTCTTTTTGTTATTTTCATTATTATTGTTGTAGTTATTGTTATTTTTCTATTATTAAACTGCCTTTATCTCAACTAGTTTTCCTACTTTTATTCTCCTAATTCTATCCCTTGTTTCCCAGGGGAAAATTAATGAGTGGCTGTGTGGTGCTTAGTTGCCAGCTGGTATTAAACCACAACAATTTCCATCCATTCTAAATACTTGTCTGAGCTAAGTAGCACTGAAAGTGCACATTTTTTTCCATTCTCTGTTACAAGACTAGAGACAATTAGTTGAAATGTGTAACCTTTGATTCCTTACTTGCCACTAAATGGAGATGAATCCCAACCTCTACTTTCACACGCTCCATTTCCTGAGCAGCTGCTTGTTTTAGGTCACTGAGCAGCTGGGTTCACTGCACCATTTGTAATCTTCTGGCTCTTGATTATAGCTGCACCAACCTGAGGAGCCTAGAAACATCTTTTTGATTCAGTACTCTAGAGAGCACTCAGAGTCTGCACCACCACAGGGCTTCAAGGTGCTCTATGTAGTGACATCCCAGGTGACAGAAGCAGTGCTATCACCTTAGCACAGTGTTGCATCCATGCAGGCAGGGATTCAGCTGTGTCCTGCTTCAGGCTGGTATCAAGGATATATTGCTCCCAATTCTGAAGCAGATTCTATTGCCAGTGTCTCTGAGCTCTATGCACTGAGCTCTACACGGTGTAGATTGGATCTGTGCTTTATTCTCCTGTCCCTTCAGTCCTAATAAATCACAACACAAAAATCAATGGATATACTGAATCACATACTATCCCCAAAAAGTAACTTCATAGTTTCCTATGCTGCATGTTGCCACTAATTCCTCAGGAACTGTTCCTGACTAACATTGTTGAAAATGGAATCTGCCTGCAGATGAGTGGGGGTGTAAATGAAGCTGCTGCAGTTGATGGTATTTTTACCTCACTTGCATGTACTAATTTATATTTCATGGCATTTTTTCTACAATAAACAACATGTATTAATGACTTAGTAAGCAACCACAGAAAAGTCCATTTACCTTGCCATTGCTTCCTTATGTGGGTCACATACTTGTCAGCAACATCTCTTCCTCTGCAATACAAGCACTTATTGGATCCCCAAATATATCAGGTTGTGACTTCATTCATAAATAAAACTTGCTGTTGTGGGGTGAGTTTATTTAAGGAGGCAGGAAGGAAGTCTTGTAGTTATGCTTTCGACTTGCTAAACCTTGCAATAGGTACATTTATGTTTCCAGGGCAAAGTTTGAGTTTAGGTTAGGCACCAAAGGAAATCTTGGTGCAAATTGAGAACCCAATATTTTTATCAGGAAAAATTTTTTCACCCAGGGAGGGGCTGAGCACTGGAAGAGGCCCTCCAAGGAAGTGGTCAGAGCACCAAGCCTGACAGAGCTCAAGAAGCATTTGAACAATCTCTGAGGTACAAGGTGGGACTCCTGGAGTGTCCCAGGCAGGGCCAGGAGCTGGACACAATGATCCTGATGGGTCCCTTCCAACTATGACTCTGTGATTCTTTGTGAGAGTAGGTACCTGGAAATGGTTTTAATAATTGAATTTCCTATTTCCAAAAGAAGCAAAACTTTAAAGATTTTTGATTGAGAACCATCAAAATGCTCATTTCAATTCTTTCTGCTCCCCTGATATCTTGACTGGAATGTTTACATTAGATATAAATGTAGCAAAATCCAATTTGAAACATTTAAAAAAATTAATGTAAAAGTAAACATATTTGGTATTATCAGAACAAAGCAGGAAAATAGCTTTAAGTTATTTAATTTACATTTGGGCATAACTGGTTCAGATGGCTCAGACTCAGGAAATTATTTTAATAAAACTGCCCTTTCTGAGAGAAAATTAAGTTTGTTTTTTCCCCCTATTCATTCATATGGTATTTCACAGAATTTTTAATACTGTGCTTTATATATTTATTTCAAAATAAGAGACATTGTGCTACAGTTGGACTTAGTTTCTGATTAGGCATAGATGATTTAGTCTAGAAATTTAATTGTCATGATCTTGCTGCTTTTCTTGCCATTTTTGATGCAAACAATCATTTTAACTTCTGAAAAACATACTTCATTGCAAGACATGGAAAAGGTAAAGGAAAAGGAAATCAAAAAGTAAATGGAAATGGGAATGGAAATGGAAACGGAAATGGAAATGGAAATGGAAATGGAAATGGAAATGGAAATAGAAGTGGGAGTGGAAATGAAAATGGAAATGGAAATGATGTGGACTTCTGTAGAATGACTTCTTTTGTTCATATGACACAGTGTTAAACTCTATCTCAGTAGAATAGGGAAGATCCTCTAGTTGATTAGTGTCACTGGAATGTGGGGGAAAAGCAGGTGACAGCTTCCTATTTATCCACTGTGAAAAAAATCTTGTAGTACAGCCACCACTAAAAGAGCAATCTTTCTTCCAGGATTAAAATTAAAGTATGTCACCTCTCCCTGATGACACAAGAATCCCAAGAAGGACTTCTGAAATAAGAAGTCATGAAGGTGAGTCAGGTGGCTGAATGCTTCTAGCTTTTACATTTATTTGTTGTGGAATATGGTTATTAATGACAAAGTGGTATGGGAGTGCCATGAGTAAAATCTATTTTTTATTCATTGTGCAGATTTAGTATTAATACCCAGGGCTACCAAGTTGTGATGTGGAACAGTTGTGGAAATTCAGCCATATGTTTCACAGTTGGAAATGGCTAGCAGAAAGCAAAACGTGTCTTGACCCAAAATGAGGCATATCAATGAGAGGTAACCTGTGACTGAATGTCAGAAGAGACATCATAAAATTGCCGTTTTCCCTTTAGTTTTTCAAGCAGATGGTGAACTAATTAGACTGGAAGGAAGGGAGACTGTTTTCAGAATTATTAAAGAATTAATTGTAGCACAATGAGACAGGACTTCTTTGTTTTTTTGCTGAAGGGCTGTTTTTGGAATAGGTAGCTCTGAGACCATGCAGTTAAATTTATGGAAAAAAACCCAGATTCTTTTTTTCTCTTTTGCTAGAGCTTAGACACCTTGGAATGAAGGCTGATGTGTTGGTTTTAAAACAAATGGCATACCCATATAAAATATAGTTCTACAGTACCCCGAAAATGAAACCACAAAAAAGTGATTGCTTGTTTTTTTTCCTATAGAGAAAAAAACAGTTCACAGTTGATTTGCCTCCCTGGCAGACTGCAGGGACAAGGGAAGCAACACACTCCAGAAGGGAGCAAGGTAAGGCACCTATGCAAGGAGGTTTAGAGAACTTCAGTTTCCACAGTGAGGCTTTAGTGTGTCCCCAGCAAACAAAGCTGTGAAAAAGGTCTGGCATGGTGGTACCATTCGTTTTAGCAGTGAATAGAAAGTCTGGAAGGCCACCTAGTTTGGGGCTGATTTGCATCTCCCATAAACTTTCAGCTTACATTTCTGGAAGAGACTCACCCAGCTCCACAGCCCCACACAGTGCCAAACCCAGCTTAGTGGTCAGCTGATCATTCCATGGTGGTATGACAGGGTGATGCAAAATATTACATGGACAATTTGAGCTTTGTTACAGAATAAGAGGCATTTTTAACTCTGCAGATGGGTTTTGGACGAGCTCTTAGAATCATAGAATCACAAATTCACAGAGTCATTTGTGTTGGAAGGGACATTTAAAGGTCATTTATTTAAATCCCATTGCAATGAGTGGGGATATCTTCAAATAGACCAGGTTGCTCTGAATCACATCTAAGCCAGCCTTGAAAGTTTATGGGGATAGGACTTCTACAACCTCTTTTTATCTTATTGTCTCAGTTCTGTGAAATTTCTACTAACAATGGCACCTCTTTCAAGGAAAAAACCACAAAAGAGTAAATATAAATAACCATAGTATCTTGGTCATTAAATACTAAATTCAGTTTATATAAAAACTTAGGTTATTGAGCCAACCTTTCTTTTACAAAGGAAAGGTTCTGAAATATATGGGGTTTACAAGAGCAAAGGCAGGAAAGAAGCATACCAAGATCACAAATTTCAGTGCAGGTTTTCTTTATGTTTCTCTGAGTCTATGCTAGAATATTTCTCCATCTCCTGGAATGTGCAGCACTTTTCTTTGTTTTAGTTATACTTAAAAAAATTCAATTCCTGATTTATAGCTGTTGCTTTTGTTGCTAATGCACGAAGAGTAGAATTCTTGCTTCCATAGCTTTGGTGATTCTGCAGTGCTGACAATACTATCAGGCTTTCTGTCTGGCAGTGAAGGCAGGAGGTGTGACAACAGCTCTGAGGAAGACAAAATGCTGAGTGTGAAGTGTAATTCTTTTTAGAGATCATTTCTAGTGATTTGCCCCAAGGAACACTAGGTTTATTTTTTTATACTTCCTTTTAGCCTGGAAGATAAATCTTAATTTTTTATATTTAAACTAGAAGGTATACAAATTATACTTATCTATATTATCATATATACAAACTAGAAAATATAGGAAGTGTAGAAATCTGGGAACAATATACTTAGGAAATAAGAAGAGACTACATCCTACATGGCTCCTTTTAAGATCTTATAAATAAGAAGAGCCTAGATGTGGCTGCCAAGCTCTGAAGATGATCAAAGTCAATCAGCAAAGCTGAGAAGCACTGGGTGAACCTCTATGATAGTATGGCATGGTGCACTCATATCTAAGATTAACTGCCAGTAAGGATTATGTCTGCCATATAGAATATGTGTTCTATATAGATTTTATTTTATGTTCAAAGGTTCTTACACTGGTGTGTTGGAGCTACTTTGGAAGATTACAAATATTTAATTCTGCTTTTTGCTGGAATTCATACATTAGTATCCCTACTTTTAATTATTTCTGTTAATTTTTTCCCTTACTTTTCTTCTTTAGCTTATAACTATGTATTCAAAACCCTATGAAACAGAGAAGAGTGAGTGAAAGTGTGTAAGGGACATGAGGCAGTAGAGGCTGAGAGTGTGGTTTGCTGAGCAAAGTGGAAGATTCCCTGAGTAGTAAGTCTGAAGAAACAAGATTACGATTAAAAAAGTTTACAGACAAAATACTCTTTCCCATCCTTTATTTAAAAAAAACACCATAGGAAAATCTTACAAAAAATGACATCAAGACAGTGCTGATCAGTGATCGGCTTTAAACATGTAATTTGGTTTGTGGGCAGCTCATCAAGGAAAAACTGTAAAACAGGTCTGGGAGGGAATAAACATCCCCTTGTGTTTCTGTTCTGAAGAGCAGCCCAAAAAGCTGAGTGACAGGAGGAGGATGTGTCCAAGGGCACTGTGGGGATTTGGCCATGCTGAGGGTAGTAGTGCCCTGTTACCTCTCCTGCACAAAGGTGGGGAGAGGTGCAATGTGGGCAGAGGAGAAAATTTGCATTAGCAGCATTGCAGAGGGGTGCCAGAAGGCTGAGACTACCTCAGTTTGCAAGGGAAAACTCACTGCCAATTTGTAGGATCTAGGAATGTGCTCAGGGCAGCGAGTTCAGCTCCTCTGCAGAGGACACAGTCTCGTGGTGTACTGAAAATGATGCATCCATTCAATAAATGACACTGATGAGATCTGAGGGGAGGCCATCCAGTACCTCTCAGCTGGACAGATTTGATTAGAGAGATGTGAGGAGGCTCTGGCTGGGAAGTTTTACAGCAAAGGATGGCTGACTCAAAAAAAATATCAATGAACAAGTGAAAAGCTGTTGAGCTCAGCACTTACAATGCTAAGGAGGCTTTTTGTTTCTTTTATTGTGATCAGTCCTATATTTGCTGACAAAACTCTGGACTACCTGTGATGAAAGTTTTTACTTACTTCAGTAGGTTCAGGATGTCACCTTTATAGTCTCATTTCCATTGGTGTATGAAATCCTGACAAGAAAAATAGATGCACTTTTGTCATTAATGAAAAACTGCCCTATTATGATATAATATCCTAAAAGCACATGATACTGTGTTTGCTGGTAAAGTGTCAGATGAGACTGTTCTTCATGTCTTGATTTGAATGTCCAGGAACACAAATTCCTACTCTCCGAGGCAATCGACCTTTCATGCTTTATGAAAATGAAACTAGATTGATTTTTGTACAGTCAAGGTTTCATGTATTCCTTAGCAAGGGTCATGCTTGCCATCTGCTCTAGGACAGTCAGAGCCTCTGGGGCTGGCAGAACTTGCCTAGATTAAATACTCTGCAAGGGATGGTGGAAACAGCCCTCATTTTATTTGATCAAGCAATGAACCTATAGAACCCATGAGCTACAGCCACAAAGACACTGCTTTCTTCTAGAAATTTCAAAACTAAACTTGTTTGTTGGTGGTTTAGGTCGAATATTAGAAAAATGTACCTAACCAAGGGGGTGGTTGGGCACTGGAACAGACTCCCCAGGGAAGTGGTCACTGCACCAGCCTGACAGAGTTCAAGAAGCATTTGGACAATGTTCTCAGGCACAGGGTGATTATTAGGGTGCTGTGTGTAGGGCCAGGAGTTGGACTCGATGATCCTCGTGAGTCCTTTCCAACTTGGTTTTTCTGTGATTCTGTGATTTTGTGAAGCTGAGTAGTGCATTTAACTGAGAGTAGCACAGCTGTGACTATGCAATGGGAATGGGATGGAAGAGGCCAAAAGCAGTGAGAAGCTGTTTAATTAGCAGCATCTAATGATAGGCTGAAGCATTTCCTACGGTCTCAAAAAGAGTGATCTTTTACATGCTGAGGTATTTCCATGAGATAAGCTGCAAGGTCATTGCATCTTCACTTAAGAGAATCGGAAATTTGTCAGGTGCAGAAGAAGAGAGAAGGTAAATATTTTAAAGGAGAAGAATGCACAGTTTTAAAACAGTATATGAGTATTGGAATAGGATACTAAGTTATAATAGGGCTGTTTTTCATTAATGACAAAAATGCATCTATTTTTCTTGTCAGGATTTCATACACCAATGGAAATGAGAAAATAAAGATGACATCCTGAGCCTACTGAAGTAAATTAAAACACTTCCAGTTATTTAATGGGGCCATTTTTTTCTCATTAGTAATTTTATCAACAGAAAAAATATATTGAAAGAGAGGCCAATATTATGGTGCCAATAGTCCTCATCTGACCTGAGGCACATGGACAAAATAATGCTAGCTGATGTGTACAGGATGAGGTGAGAAACCTTGCTATAATTTAGCTTTCCCCATACTGAATTCCTCATTGAGGGCAATGAGAAAGTTCTGACTCCTGGGTTAACCACCAAGGAAAGTGTTCTATATCACTAAGGTCCAGAGCAAGAAGAATAACAGAAATCCTTGGCCCACTTATTTATTTTTTGGAACATAGTGATGTTGAAGAATAATGACTGTGTAATTTAAAAGCTCTTTTCTGTATTAAACCAATGAATTAACAGAGCAAAGAACTAATTTGGAGTCCTTACTCTGAGCTATTATTGACTCCTATGCAATTTGGAGCTTTTTGGAGATGATGTTTTCAAATCTGAAGAAAAATTGCCCCAAGTCAGTGCAGCCTTGATAGTTAAGACAGTCAGTCCCTCCTTATGCATTTTGTATAATTCTGCACAATTTAACAATGCTTAATATAGAAGTGAAAAAGTTTAAATCCAACAGAAAGTCTAGATAACATAGCACTGGATGGATGTCAGCATTACTCAACAGCCATCATCAGGCAGCCTTCCCCCCTTCTGTATCCATGTGAGCAGCAGGAATAATTATAGGCAAGTAATGCTGTTACAAAAGGAGGTTTTAGAAGGGAAGCTCTCTGTCAGGAATATTCCCCATGTCTTCCATTTGATCCAGACAAATAATTTTTCTTTCTTTCATAGATCATGGGGGAAAGTTCCACAGCTGTTTCTTTCCTCAGAGGCTTGTCCACTACTCTCCTGCTGGGATGTACCTTTCTGCTTTGGGTTCAGCAAAAGTGGCTGTGAACTGTGATAATTTTACCAGGTGTCTATGTCCTGTTACTGAGATTAAAGAACTGAATCTTTCCCAGCCATTTCTCTTCCTAATTGGCTGAGGAAAAACTGGTTCTCTCAGGCATTGCAATATTCAAGCTAAACTCTGTTTATATAAAGTAATGTAAAAATAAGGTATAGCTAGTGGTTCTCAGTAGGCAAATAAAGGCCTCTGAAAAACAGTCTTTAGAGAAACTATTTCCTCTTAAGACTGCTGTAAATAACAGGGGCTGCAAAAATATTCTGTCAGGCCAGCTGACTTTGATTTTCATTTCTCTCTTTCACTCTTGCCATTTTCTTTCTTGTTTCTTTTCTTAACGAGATTTTAAAAAATTGAGATTATACTTTACATCTGACACAAATCATATATCTGTACCATTGCCTGCATTCTTGATAATGCAAGTTGCTTTCTGTGCTGAAGTTATATAAGAAAGTAAAGCTCCCTATATTCAATTCAGTGGCTGAACTCTTGCCATGATGCAGAACGTTTCCCCCTCCTGTCAGAGTGCTGTTAAGGATCCATTTGGATAAGGAAAAATGCCAGATTCTTTCTTAAAAAAATCTCTAGATCAAATTTGACATTTGTAGGACACCAAAGCCTGTCTCTGATGTGTGCCCCTGTCTCTCATACACAGAAGCATTTATCCCTGGTCCATTTTTAGTTCATGCTTCTCACTTACAAGGATGTCCTATGTTTCTACCTTTATTGGCATTATTATGCAAGGCTGTATTAAAAAAAAAAACAAACACATGAATTTTTTTTTTTGGAAGTGATTAGGAGGGATTCACAGTCTGATCCCAAGTCAATCTCGACTTCACTTTCACAAATTGGAAACCAAATCTGGGTTATAGTACAACCTTGACATAAATAATTGTCAAGGTTGTAATTAAAATAAATAAAATAAATAAATAAAATAATTTTTTTATTCAGTCTTAGAGCATCATGCAGTTAAGGTACCATATCATGAAGAATATTAAAAATATTTTATTTACATTTAAGTATGAGACATATCTTTGTTACAGTTAAGTATGATTCACAACTCTCTTACATAATACTATATTTAATGATAAGTTCAGCTGGCTCATCCTTCAAGTTCACTGGAAATACATATGGGATTTCAGTATAGTATTACAGTCACTTGGAGAGTCTCCCTAGAGTCATTAAGTCTCTGACTTAGCCAATAATTGCAGGTTAAATAATAAATTTTGTTAACTTCCCCCTGTCATCTCATAAGGACAGCCCAGAAAAACGGGATAATAAAGATGACAGCTTTTTTCTTTCTAGTTGCCTCTTCCTAATTTCAAGCCTAATCAAACACAACTATTTAAAGACTTACTGAAAGCACTGAATAAATCTGAAGATGTATTGATTCTTAAAATTTCACTTTTTAAATAAATAGATTGGCATATCACTAATTATATTAATGAAATCTTCAAAGTGATGTTTGTTCTGATTCCTTATCTATTGTTTACTGGCTAAACAAGATCAGGTCTTTGATGGATAATCCATATGGTCACTTTTAACTTTTAAAATTTGTATCTTTACTTAGAGAGTGTAAGTAGCCTCGCATTTAATTTGTTTTTGAAATCAGACTCATCCTGAAAATTATTGCAAACAGAGATATCTGGGCAGAAGAATTCAAATAAGAACAAAAAGCAAAAGCAGTCAGACTATTAAGATGTATATAGGTGTTTCCATCAAATAAAGGAGAATAAGAAGTACAGCAAATATTTTTTGCAGCATGATCATATTGCACAGGGGAAACTCAAATATGGCTGCTGTGTGTCATTATAGAGTAATGGAGATTTCAGTCCCTTCTTTCATAGTGTAACACCCTTTGATATCATTTAAAAATCAGCTTATTGCCTAAAAAATTTGTGCCTTATCACAAATAAATAATTATGTATATAAGCCACATTGAATCTAAAACAAAAAGCTTTCAAGAAACATCAGGCATTAAATTAATTATTAGTAACTCTGTTTCAGTTTCCTTTGTTTCCTGTTTACTTTTTGGCTTCAGATATTTCTAGGATTAGGCTAAAGTTCATATGAAATGTTGTTGTTTTCAACAGAATTGTTTCCTTCACTGACCCACCAGTACATTTAAGTGATAAAAATTTGGAAGAAATCTGTGGTTTAGGCTAAAATTGTAGTGGATGTAATCACAGGGAAATCAAGGTAAGTTGTTGTACATATATAAACACAGTTTGCTCTGTTTGTATTTGTGGTCAATAACTTTTATATTTTAATCACAATTAAAATATCAACTACTATTCCCAGTTCTCTTGAAAGGCAAGGAAGTCTTATTCCCATTGTTGCAGAAACAGGAAGATGAACACAGAGAAAACAACATGAAATGGTGATTTGTATTATTTCCATCCTCATAATTTTCATCAGCCTCATGTTATTAATGTTTTAGAATAAAAAAAATAATTCAGTGGTAAAAATAATAAAAATATTATAAATGTTAAACTAAAATCTTAATATCTAAAAACTTTAAACAGGAAAAAGATAATTCAGGTTGCAACATCTCTATTCAACAGATTCATGAGCCACAAGCCACAGACCCAAGGAAAGTACAAGAGCTGTCCTTTCAGGGAAAATGAACCATTGGTGACAACTTACCTTAGCTCTTTAAGCTATACTAAACTTAAAATTCTGTAATGCTACAAAAAAATTTAATAAAAGTTTGAAAATACTAGTATGAAATTAGAGAAGAAAAAATTGTACAGACCCCAAGAACTTTGCAAAAGAAGATGTAGTTTTTAATCAAACCAGGAATACAATGCAAATATTATGACAGAGCATGATGAAATGCCTCAAGATTAATGTTGGAGTTTGGCTTATGGTTGGGCCAAAGATGCATAAAGATGTAGAATTAATTTCCTGAAATATCCTTTTGAGATGTCTGAGCATTAAGTTATTTATTGATAAAAAAAAGTATGATACACCAGAAATATTATTAGAAGACTTAGTTGGGATTTGTCTAACTTTGCACATTAAAAAGTTTCCTGGCTTGACTTAAAGCCTTATCAAGGTTCTACTTGGTACCAGTTGAAAAAAGAGTCACCTCCAAGGGATAATATAACATATGATTTGGTCATTGGCTTTAGGATGGAATAAATTCCTGTGTGGAAGTGTCACTTTCTCTCTTCACTGATCACAGAGGGCTCCTTGTTGGACAGTACTTGCTGAACTAGAATCCCATGAAATGACCTGGGATTTTTTAGGAGAATATCCATGTTTGAAATGGGATTGCTGTTTGGTCCTGAGCATGTTCTCCCTTCCCTTCCCTTCCCTTCCCTTCCCTTCCCTTCCCTTCCCTTCCCTTCCCTTCCCTTCCCTTCCCTTCCCTTCCCTTCCCTTCCCTTCCCTTCCCTTCCCTTCCCATCCTCTTCACCAGGATTTTTTGTTTATTTTTCTTTCTTTTGTTTTGTTGGGTTTTTTCAGTTAAACATTGAAAAACAGGAAAACATTTTTCTATGGCTTTTTCCCTTCTTGGAAGGCACTTCAAAATTTCTCCTATTGAATGTAATTTAAATCAAAAGCAGAAAAAATCAGAACTTTATCCTAAGACAGCCTTGGCATTCACATTTACTATGGGTATTTTATTTATAACAGTCAGGAAAATTTTAAGAAATAAAAGAGGCTTTTTACAGCTCTTTGTTGATGGCACCAAATATAATCTATCTACTGGAAACACACATAATTTCATTTAATTTATTGCATCATTATGTGACAATTATCTACAATATGGTTGAAAATCATGGCAATATTTTCATCCTTGAGGAAAGGAATAAATAATTAGAAGATTGATTTTACTGTGGTTGCTATTGACTTTTATTATTATTTGCTTGGGTAAACTACATGGACCGTAAACACCCAGACCATCAGCTGAGAAAATTATGTATTACGAGATAAATCCTGCTGCAAAAAAGGATTTTTTTGCTGACCACTACAGGATGATAAATCCTGTAGTAGTCAACAATACAGGAAAGAATGGTTTTTGCTATTGTGCTCTACTTGTTTGTCATAGGTATACTTAATAGAGTATAAGAAGCAGTCTAGTCCACACTTTTAAAGTTTTTGTTTCATTTTATTATTTGTGAGTTAAGTGACTATTGAAAAGGTGGAATTGATATCCATTTTTCTAAAGAAATTTTCAATTTATATTATTTCTGGTACTTTTTTTTTTTTCTTAATAGCTGTTAAAATGTAATAAAAAATAAATAGAAGAGAAAGGAATTTTACTTTTGAAGGACTTCAACTCATGATAAGGAACCCACTCTGGAACAGTTTTTGAAGAGCTGGAGCCCGTGGGAAGGACTCACACAGGGGAGGTTCATGGAAGGCTGTCTCCTGTGGGAGGGACCCCATGCTGGAGCAGGGGAAGAGTGTGAGGGGCCCTGCCCCTGAGGGGGAAGGAGTGGCAGGGCAATGTGTGATGACCTGACCATAGCCTCTGTGCCCCTCAAGCTGCAGGAGAGGAGGAAGAAAACACTGGGAGTTAAACTGAGCCCGGGAAAAAGAAAGGGGAAGGTGTTTTAAGATTTATTTTATATTTCTCATTATCCAGTGCTGGTTTGATTGGTAATAAATTAAATTAATTTCCCAAAATAGGTTTTGCCTGTGACAGTAATTGATGGATGATGTCTCCCTTCACTTATCTCAATCCAAGTGCTTTTCATTATACTTTTTCTCCCCTCTCTGGCTGAGGAGGGGAGTGACAGAGCTGCTGTGGTAGTTAACCCACACAAACATGCTTGAGCTAATCCAAATATTTCAGACTCCATTAAATCCACCAATATTTTACACAGGATCAGGCATTTCCATGGTTGAAGGCAATTCAGAATGCCTATGGTCTTTAAATACTAGACCTGGTACAAAGCGTGGATCATTTCTGAAATACCTCATAAGCAAAAAAAATATATCAGCTTCCCAAGCAAGGAGGGGGAAAATTCAAACATAGAATTTCAACCTCCCCAAAGACATGCTTTAGAAATATACTCATTTTTTGCTCCATTACAATAACATTTTTAACAAATACACACCTAAAAGTAGTAGACAGCACATTTCATGAATAGATTGGTTTTCACAGTAGTTTTTACAGTCAGATTTTGGCAAAAGTCAACAAAGTTAAAACACTATCATAAAATACATACATTTCTACCAACAGAAAGACAAACAAAACTAATTTTTTAGTAGACCATGCATAAACACGGTTTAGTAAGTAAGCCATTTGCATTTAGTCAGCCCATATTTACACATTTACCTGACTCAGTGGTTTTTGGGAAAAGTTAAAAGCTTCTTAACCAGGCATTTTTTTCCTGATGAAGAATTACTCTCTATCAAGTAACTATGTGGCTAGGGAATTGTAACACAAGTGAATGTTGGCCTAAGTTTCCAGCTTGAATCCCTGTCCTGGACAGATGCCAGATTCTTAATGGCTCTCCTGTGTTTCTCCTTGGCTCATCTTGGTTCATGCAGGGAAATCGCTGCTCCTCATCTCTCAGATACTGTGGGATGGTGTCTTCTGTAAACAGAGAGATCATTTCCCTAGACTGCACCAAAATCACACACTTGTAAAACAATGGTGATAGTCCATTCATTTAGGAAGAAGAGGATATAGAAACACCTTACTGAGCTGCATAACATTATTTATTTCAGTTTAGCATAATTTTTTTCATTCAAAGTCCTTTAATGTTAGGGAGGAGGCAATGTTAATTCCTTATTTATGCAAAGATTAATCTTAGGCATTTACAAAAAGAACAAAAACAAAAAGTAGTAAACTTCCCATCACCCCCCCATCCCCCAAAAAAACCCCAAAATTGATAAAGCCACTAAAATATAGCACACATGTGTTACTTAGGACTGACTCAGTAGACAATATTACTACACACATGCAATGCAGCTGGCAAAGTATTTGCACACTGCTAGCCATGTAAGAGGGCTTAAAGAAAAGACACATTTTGCATGATTTCTCAATATTACCCTATCTCAGATGTCTTACCTCAAGTCATTAATAGCATTTTTCCAGGGTGTTTTGGCATGTCCTACTGGCTATGTTTGCAAGGTGCCTTGCATTCTTCCCTAGCCAAGTATTTTATCTTTTCTTCCATTTTTATTTTTCTGAGTTTGGATCTTTATGCTCTAGTCCTGGAACTATAATAGTTATGTTTTTTCTTTCTTCTGGTAGCTCCATGTGCCATCTCCCTTTCCTTTAAATGTATTTTGAGGTCTCTTGCCTGAAGTTTTACAGTGGATTTCACTCCAAACTGGTGAGAAAAAGCCTTATTCTAAGCAATATTATTGGACTTTTCCTGTGCTTATTGCAAGGATCAATTGAGGTAAAAAATAATGGAGACTGCTTTTAAGTTTTACAGAGTCATATAAATGTTATTGAGAAGAGACCATGGAAGTTATGTAGTTGAAGTTCTGGCTCAAAGAACAATTAACTGCCCAAGAAAAAAAATGTTTCATGTATGCCATTACGTATTCAAAGTTATTATATAGAAAAATAAACTTAAAATGAAAATTTAGAACATCTCCAAAAATGAAGATTTTGATGTGTCAAAATCCTGTGCATTACATTTAGAAAAAACCAAAAAATTATTTGCTTTATCTGTAATACTTATTTTAAAAGCAAAAGCTTGTTTTAGGTTTTCTGAAAGCAAAAGAGATCCTGAGAATGCTACATTTCTTATTTGGGTGTTAGTAAAGGAAAATCTCAATTGTTCAATTTAAAAATGCTAATTGTAGTATAGCATTTCATTTTACAATGTAGAATTTCTATTAAAAGATAAATGTTTTGGAAGTAGAGTTCAAAACAATTATATTTGAAAGAAATGGGTTTCTCTGATAAAATTTTATATAATCAGTTTAGTTAGAAATAGCAGAAATATTCTTGATTAATTCTTCATTTTCTATTTTGATTTGTCTAGCAGATTTTCACTGTCATTAATTGCTAAGGGGCCAGAACTCATAGATAATGACAATCTATCCCAAAACTGAAAGCTCCACATTTAATGAAAGTTACCTTAGTGCATGGATTGCTCCTTTTTTAAATTTCATTTTCAGAGTTTGTTTTGGCTGGGGGGGGGTTTGTTTGATTTTTTGTTGTTGTTGTTTATTTTTGTGGTTTTTTTTTTTTAATTTCAGTGAGATTCTATGTAGATAGCTAGAAAACTTAGAATATCTGTCCCATTTCGTCACAGAAAAGTATAACCAAGGGTGTTATATTAAAATATGTTATAATTGCACCAGGTAAGTGCTTCCTACAAATTACTTAAGAATTTAGCTACAATGTTACCAGTTACCAGTAAATCAGAGTTAATTCCTGCTAACTGCTATAAATTTGAAATCCAGCCCTCAGTTAGAAACACGCTGCCATAGTTCCCTGCTATAGAGGAACCCAAACTTGAAAGATTCAAATCTTAAATATGATAAGACTGACATTGGTTCAGTTGGCCAAATATTTAACTAGACCATGCTTTCACTGAAATGATGTATTCAGTGAATTTTTGCAGTTCTCCTCTTATGCTGCATGTAGAAAACAAGAATGACTTACATTTTCTGGTAATAGAATTATAAATTTGTTTTTCTTTCTATCAAATACTAAGAACACACTGAATATTGCAGACAATTGCAGTAAAATATAAAGTATATTCAAGCTAGGCTACAAGAGAAAAATGGCAACACTGTTTAACTAAAAATGTTATGAGGCATTTCTCAAGCAGAGGACAATCCAATGTTCTTGTTGGAAAACTACAATGTGCTACTTATAACTAAAATAGGAATTTTTAAAAATTACCAGAAGCTAAATATGAAACAATATATTTTCTTTATTGAAAAAGAATAATGAAAGCTTTATCTATTCTTTTTTTATTTTGTACATGAACATTTGCACAATTCCGTGCTCTTTTAATTCTTTTTTCATTTTTCCTTGGACTGAAAAATCTTCTGCAGTTTTCCTATTGCTACAGCTACAGATACTCTTATTATATAATGTGTGTATAGAGGGAAGGCCAAAAACTGTCTGCTAGTGCTTATAGGAATTTCTAAAGTACCATCTATATTCTGCAATATTCTTCATGGGAATGTAATTCCCAATTAAAACAGATGCACATTCTGCTTATGGGAGATTGGTATATCTCTGCCTAGCTACAAGAGCTGAAAGTGAATGTTGATTTATTGTTCTGTTAAGGTGTTTAGAAACAGATTGTCTGCTTCCAGAAAGGAGGGATCCAAATTTCTGCATTACCATGTTTTGTGCAAGGCAATTCAGGGCTCTTTTCTGAAAGGCACTCACCCAAATGCTCACCACACACTGTTTCTTTAGCCACCTTTGCTAAAAAACGTTTTGCACGAGGAAATGCATCATGGCATGTAATTGTCTATATTCCTTCACTAAAAAGATATTTTCAAAGAAGAGACCAGAAAAATAATCATAACTAGAACTTTTCAAGAATTCCTTCAAATTGAATGGTGACATCACTAGGAATAAAATGTGACCTAGCATGCACTGAATTGAGGTATAACTCCCATTTGATTTGGTTTGGAATGTGTGTCTGTGGCTCACCCAAAGTTAACAAAAATAACTGCCTAATGATCTTCACAATAAAACATGGAAAAAGGGTTCCTTAATAAGCAACTCCCCTCCCTTGTGCTGTGTGGGGTTGATAACACAAAGTCCAGGAATGATCTGCCTCTCACCTTCATATTGTTTGTTTTCCTAGCTGTAGTCCCTTGTCCTGTATTTGCTTTGCCTTCAATGTTCTTCAGTTCATGAGAACATAAAGTATATTGACCATCTCATAGACTATTATTTGTTTTGAGCTGTTTTTCTTTCTCATGAAAGGCTGTTAAAAGCTTATATGATCTTTACTATTCTTTGTATCTTTAAGAAGTTCAGTGAAGAATTCAAATTCTGAACATAGCTGAGGCAAGATTTGTCAGGGTAAATAGTTCATTTTATGAGATCATATGTTGTAGCTGAAGAAAAGCCTGGCCACTTTTTGGTTCATAAAATCTCCCACTGTGCTGCTGGTCTGAATGAGTATCAGTAACTCTCATAAAAGACTGGGTTTGGCTCCCTGCAAACATCAACACTTAATTATGTAGCTGATCATGGTTTCTCCACTATACTTTGAACACTAATCAAAAGGCTGAAAATTTAAACCATTGTGCTAGGCTTTTAAGGCGAAAAGGCAAAAACAAAAGCAAGTTTGGCTCTCCCTTCACAGGGCAGGAAGGATGAAGGTGGGCACAGTTAATCCTTTGAGCATCCATGGAAGGTTAGGCACACTACAGGCATCACTGGATTAAATCTCATGGTAGAGGCTCAGAATGTGCTGCTTTCCATAGAAATTCAAATCATCAAAAGGTGCAAAATCTGCTGCGAATTGTGTGGTGGAGGATGTGGTACCCTGCCTCAAAATGGGAACAAGGAGGAACTTTTCCAGCTGTCCTTTCCCTCCCTCTTATAGCACACAGCCCACACATTCATTTCTAATTTTCAGTCACAGCTCCTGAAGGCAGTATAAATTTACAGCTATTGAATAGCATTTAAAGATAGTCAATAGTTTACTCAGAAAACATTTAACTGCTTTTCTCCCACATCGGGCAGACAGTGACCTTTCCATTTTCAACTCAAATGATGCGCAAAGGAATTGACTGCACAAGTGGGAACTCTGTCAAAAACCTGAAGTCAATTCAGAGCTCAGTGTCTGAACTATTCAGTACCACTGACTGAGCCTAATCCTGACAAGTTAAGACTGCAAATTTCTGAAATACAATGAATAGTGGATTCTGGATAGGGGTAGCAGAACAGGGCAAGAAAGCATTTATTTTGCATGTAATTGGAATTTGGCAACAAAAATTGCATTTTTAGTATGATTGCAGATTTCAGAAAGAAAGAAAGATTTGATCCTTGTCTTCTTCTTTATGAAGGGCAAGAATTGAACCTTTTGGTCCCAACTGCACCTTTGCATTAGAATGTATCCCAGAACCTAGTCCATGCATATTGAAGTGATATAAAAGTATTCATAGTAGAAAAGTAGGATGTCTTACTGTCCCCATCTCACTGTCAAATGACTTTGTTTACATACTAATTCCCTCCTCAAGGATATGCCTAAGTGGCATGTCTTTTGGCTAATTAAGATTTGAAAATTCAGCTTTCCAATCTGCACCTTAAATCCATAAATGATAGTCAGGGTGAGAATTTATGCCCTTGTGAATATCCCTGTACCTCACAATGTGTCCAATGCATTAACCTTCAAAGAATTGTACAGTAATGGTTCAGAGTACTTTAAACACTTATGAGTGATCTCTTCTAACTTCATTAATGACTCTAATAATTGCATAGTTAATCATGTCATAGTAAAAGTTGAAAAAATAGATAACAAACCACAGCTCCTTTTTTCATAATTTCAGTACTCTTTTTAGTTTCACTGTAAAGAAACAGTAGGATTTAAAAATAAAATCAATTATATGCAAGTCTGCAAGTTTATTTTGGCCTTTGTAGAGGAAGACAATTGCTTTTAAGAAAAGACCTAGATATTTATGTTTCAACATCCCAGTCTATAATGCTGAGATTTATGCCTATTCAGAAGCTCTTTCATGGGTTTATTTCCAGCATATTCCATCAAAAATCAGAACAAAAGCCACCATCATCTTGGGAGAACAATAATTCAAATGAAGAAACAGCACTGAATTAAGCTTAGCATGAATGGGTTGGGCAAGGAACCCCAGTCCTGGTACAGAGGGAGTATATAGCAGACAAAGTGCTCTTTCTTCTCAAAATGCTCTCTCAATTTTTAACCAGCAGAACACAGTAGGCATGAAGAGAAGCATTTATACCTTATCTTACAACAGTGGTGTGCAAATAACAGGGGACACTTGCCACACTTTCCAGACCTGATCTGCAGTTGAGAAGTCTTGTGGAAACAGAGAGAGAGAGGGAGAGTACCATCTATGAGCTCACGTTAGGAGCCATCACGTGAACTCATGTAAAGTCCTCGCCACCTGTGAGGTGAAACACTGAGCACACCCTATGTCTTTCCTCATGCCTGTGTGAGGCAAACATGGAGCCTCTAAGTTTTGTTTGTGTTGCCAGGCTGCCCAAAGAGTAGGTCCTTGCTACCATAGTCCACTCTTTTCTTAAAGGAATAAGAACTGATAGCCTTAAAAATGCTCCTTTTCAGATCACAGAAAAGTATTTACAGCAAATATAAAAAACTTTACATTTAAAATATAAAAATATAAATAACCATGCTTTTGCTGCTCAGGGTTTAACCTGGGTATGGATTTCTCGAGAGTATTATCTCTGGGTGTCCATGTTAGTCACTTCTGTGGCTGGTGGTCGTTGCAACAGAGCCCATGTAAAAGTATGAGAAAGCATCTTTGTTTAGTAGCAATTCAAGCTCCAGGTTCTAGGGGGGAAACAGCACCCTGGTTAGATAACAGTATCACAGAATGACAGATAATCTCAAATTAGAAGGAACCCATAAGGATCATCAAGTCCAGCTTCCAGCTCCTCAAAAGACCAAAAACTAAGCCGTATGAGTAAGACCATCATTCAGATACCCCTTGAACTCTGATAGGTTTGGTGCTACTCCTCTGGGAACCTGTTCTAGTGACTGACCATCTCAGTCAAGAACCTTTTCCTAATGTCTAGCCTGAACTAGACAGGAAAAGTCCGCTCCCAACCCTGCTTCATCCCTATTGTGGGTCACCAGAGAGAGATCAGCACCTGCCCTTCTGCTGCCCTCCTTGAGGAGGTTGTAGGGTATGATAAGGTAACCCCTCAGCTTTCTCCTCTCAAGGAGAATAAGCCAGGTGACCTCAGTCACTCCTCACAAGATTTGTGCTCGGGGCCTTTCACTGTCTTGGTCACCCTTCTCCAGACAAACTGGGATTTGATGTCTTCTTGTACTGAAGTGTCCAAAACTGCACACAATTTTCAAGGTGAGGCTACACCAGTGCAGAGCAGAACAGGACAATCCCTTGACCAGATGGTGATGCTGTGCCTGGTGCACCCCGGGACACCCAGGGCTGACCCTTTTGTCACCCAGACTGTCACTGCTGACTCACATTCAGCTTGCCATCAGCCTAAACTGACAGATCTCTTTCTTTGGAGCTGCTCTCCAGCCTCTTGTCCCCCATGTATACATGGGATTACCCTATCCCAGGTGCAGAATCCTGAACCTGCCCCTGGATTCAAATTCTTATTTTCCTGGTTTGTATTTTATTATTATTTTTACTATATTTTGGTATTAATATTACTTAAAAATCAGGCCAGTTACAAGGAAGATTAATTTTAACAAAACCTGAATTTGCTTTTAAAGGCAAAGCAAATGCTTGCTTCATGACAGGAAATATATATTCAGTTCACTATGAGCTGGAGCTACTTGTTTAACTAACTCTCCAGAAATTCATTGTTTGGATAAATGTGCCATATCTGAATCTACTTTTTCAGAAATCAGATAGTCCAGTACAATTGGCCCTTAAGAGACAAGAAAAGGAACACTACATGAAGTGCATGGTAGCGGGTTTACAAGGTGACCTGATTACTTTTGGAAGTCCTGATGATACTTATCTGAAAATGCTTTTGAAAATCTTATGAGCTCCATCAGTGTTTGTGGTGCATTTTATACATTTCTAAGTACTTTGAATTTCTGATTTTCAATAGATAACTGCATCTGATGATAACTGAAATCAGAATGAAGGTTTTCTGATTTATGATTTGTCTCCATGAAATCACCTGGTGCTGTTATCTTCCAGGTATGATTTATGTATTTCCATCTGCTGTAGGTGAAAAATAGCTTTCCTATTGCCTCACAGACTTTGGAATAATTCACTCAGAAGGAAAACAGGACCTCTCATTCCTTGTTCACCCATCTCCTTTTGGTTGCTCTCTGTAGGGAGCATGTGAAAACTACTGAGCAAAAGATCAGATGTAACAATCAGTTATTTTTAGCCATTCTTTTAGCTTAGAAAACAGTTTGCTTCTCTCAGAAGTTTGAGATGTGCCTTTTAGTATCTTACAATGCCTAAACATACACATACATATGAATATTATTAATTTATTATTAATATATAATGAACATTAGAAAAATGGAAAAAGTAACATAAAATTTTGACAAGGAGTTTATACACAAGAACTATCTCTAGTTTTCAATTCATCAGATTGTATATTTGAAACATAACTGGAAGTAATTTTTACTTGATTGTGCTGGCATATAAAAAACATCACATGTGAAATAAAGAGTAAAAGCAAGGAAATTTAATTCTACGCTTTCAAGATTCTTTTAAAAATCTAAACAAGCAGTTCAAAAATCGTAAAATCAGAACACCTGAGAGAAATTACTGATTTTACTGTTAAATGGTTGCTTTATAATAAGTTTATCAATTTTCATGAAGCAGTCTGATGCTTTCCTTGTATTGTCTTTCCAAAGCAACTGTGGGTGTGAATTCTGATGGAAACATTTGAGCTTGGAGAAAAGGCTTGTCAAAATAGATAAAAAGATATTTTCAGAGACAATTTAGAAGTGAATACTTGACTTTTACTCTATTTGATTCAAAACAAAGTAAGCAAAGTCTTCAGATTTTATTGGCATTATCAGATAATTTAAAATATGTTTATACTAATTACCTGCTTGGAGTAGGTATGTTTTGTATTATGCTTCATAAAATGAAACACATTTCTTAACATTCAGAGAGACTGCAGAAATAAAATATCTGGAGCTACAAATTCGTGTTTCTGTGCCTCCCCTTTCCAGTTTGCCAGCAATGGAAAGAGAGCAGCCCCTAGCCCTTGTTACCAGCCCTGTCCACGGTGATAGGCAACCTGGGAGAAGACCTTGTGCAAACTCTTTGTTTTCCAGTTGCAAAAGGGGGGAAGATTCCATTCCTAAAATACTCTGAGGGATGTGGATGAAGGTTCTGTTTGCCACTAGTGCTTCTACTCTTCAAGATGTTCCACTGTGTATGAGTGAAGAGTATTTAGATGAAGAAACAAGCAAAAGTATACTGCCATTTGAACACATGCCCTCTTCCTTTAATATTTTTATAAGAAAATTGTTCTGCATTGGTGATTACATAAACAGTGTGCTGAATTGTGAAGTATTCCCAAGAATGCAAAGCTGGGGTTCATTAAAATTGCTTTGCTTTGCTAAAAATACTCTTAATTCAATAGACAGGGTACCAAAAATAAATTATTTTGATAGACTTTATTGTGCTGGGAAAGGAGACTACACCAAGCAAGGAATATTGATGTGCGTAAAATTAAATTGTCATTCTTCCTGACACAAATGTTATTTCTCTTGAGAACAAACCTCTATCAATATACTTAATAGTTACAACCTCTACCAGATAATCACGTTATTGTCTGATTGCAATAGGCAGAGATATAAGACAACATTCTCCTTTGTTTCACAAGCTAAGTGAAAATTCTAGTAGAGCCTCTAAACTAGACTCTATTTTAATCCCTAAAATTAATTTGACTGTCTGTAGGTCAATTCTTACATTTTATGCAGCTCCTATTTCTTTAAGTTGTAGCAATTCTTTATTTTCTATTCAGTTGCTTCTTTTCTTAATACCATTTGTCTTAGCTTGGGGAAAAGAGGAGTCTTGAAGGCCAAATCCCACCTCTCTTCAGTATTGTTTTTAGTAGAAATTCCCTTGTAATTCTCATTGCACTTTTTCTAAATTCTACACAATGCGTGGGATTTGTTTCTTTGTTCTCAGACTTTTGAATTTCTTTGCCTCTCCTTTTTTCTCTTTTGCATGTACCATTTTATTTTTCTATTCTCCTTTCTCTTTCTCAAACCCTTTTTACTCCAGTGCACTGAGCCTGCTTTCAAAGCTGAAGCAGAGGGTGAAGAGTGACCCTTTTATCTCAAAGGTGGAGTCCCATATCACCTATAGCTTCAGGGTCCTGTAATTCTGTCCTGAAACAATCCAAGATGCTGCTTTCATTTCCCCCAGACACCCATAGTCCCTCAAGGGAATGAAAGGCATCCTAGATATGCATCTTAAACTGCCAGGAAAGGCCATGGGAATTGTACATCTATGGGCACCAAGGAGCCCTTTTGATCATGTAAAGTGTGTTATGGCTGATTATACAGACCCTAGAGCACATTGTGTTGCTGAGAGGAGACTCAGCAGTCCCATCAAAGGAAGGCATCAAAGGAGGACATTTAGACATAGTTTAGGTAAGGGCTGATCATCACAGGAAACTTACTTGTGAACAAAATTTGGAGATTATGTTGTCAAGCCTGTTTTCACTAAATATAATAGAAAATATTTAGCTGGCTTCCTCTGGGGCAACTGGGACAATGTAGAGTATTTTTAAAAATTCCATCTTTGTTGAGAGAAAATTATACACTTAGAAAATGATTATTTTCATTGTCTGTCACTGAGGATTCCCCAGAGGCACTGCAGTCTTAAGTGGCAACTTGTTGGAATGAGCAGTGCTGCACTGACTATGAAAAGCATCAAAACCCATTTGAACCATTATCTGGCTATTACAAGGACATTTAGAAAAAGAACATAATTTGAATATTGACTCAGTATTTAAATATTAACTTTGTTCATAAATTAACTTTTTTTTCTGAAAGAAAGTGCAAATTAAAAGAGGGGAAGAAGTAACCAGAGTAAATTGTATTAAGGCAGCAGTTACCAGTTGGTGCCATAAGCAATTACAGATGAAATAGAGTCTCAGAGAGGCATGGAGATATTTAAGTGGAGGCTTCCTAAAAGGATCCAAAAACAAAAGAATGAATTCTACAGTTACTCATCAAATAAGGATGTAACACGCTGAATTTGTCAGATGCCTTTTTTAATCAATGCAAACAACCCAAACTTCTCAGAGGCATACTGGTCTCACAGTCCTCTAATTGTCTCAGAAAAATGTGGGCAAAAAGCATTTCTGATCAGCAGAAGCCTTTATAATTTCAGATAAATACAGCACTTAGTTGAACACGTGTTTTTGCCTTAACAATTGCAATACTTTGTTCCTGAGACACAAACTCTCTGCTCAGGTATTGCAAATATTTTTTCCACATAAACCAGCACAGCAGCACTAAGTGTGGTTGCAGTTCATTGCTTATTATAGCAATGACACTGATCAATCTTCTTGCAAAATAACTAGAGAAGTGTATTTGTTAGAGGGAAAATCATTGTTGGCAGACCAGGTATGTAACCAATACGTCAATCCTGAAAAATTTGGTAAGGGAGAGAGTGGAACATACACTTAAGTCAATCTTTGTGATATAGAATAATCCCTTTGCTTCCTGCCATCAGAAGGCTTTCCTCTTGCTTTGCCTGTCACATTAAATATTGAAACCTTCAGCTGAGAAGTAGAAATATTGGGAGCCCTCTGCCAGGGTCTGCTTAGAGAAACATTATTGATATGGGGTTTGCAGAACGTTTTCTTTGTGTAATTTATGGGTTTTATTTTCTCATACACTATCTTCTGCACAGAGGGGTGGGGATCAAACTGTACTGTCAGCTGCCTCTTAAGCTGTAGCTTTAGGTTTAAAGAGGCATAAAACTGTTTTGAAAAGGTCATTCTGACCAAAGAATCAATTCAAGTTACAGACATTGCAGAAACTTCAAGACACAGAACATTGACAGAAAATGTATGCAAGGATATGAAATTCTAGCAATCAGTAATTATTTTGGTCTTGTGTCAACTTTTATCCCCCTCCTTTAAGGAAAATCCGAAAACATGGTCAGTCAGCAAAGAAATATCTCTTCTTGAGAGTTTCAGAAGAAAACACTGATTGTTTTTCAGTGTAAATTTAAGTTGAAAGACAGTAAAGTGCTCATTTTTGTAGTGTATTTTGAAATGTTCTGGATTTTTTTGTGTTTCAGATAAGGCAAACTTGTTATACCATCTTCACAGCAGAAATCTAGCAGACTTAGGTCTAACCAAGGCCTTTGTTATAGGCAAAGTTTCCTCATGCCAGAAGCTGTGTCCCATAGTTGAACATAATGCAGGGTTTCTGGTCACATACTAAGAGCACGTGCTTATAATATTTCATGTAACACTCTTATTGCTCAGATTTCCTTTGCCATTGCTCTGATGAATTTGATTACACAGCTTGATTTTCACAGAGACTTGATAAACTGATAGAAAGGTTTGTACACTGGAATTTTCCTCCATTTGGCTTCAGGCTGTGCAATAATATGCCACAAAAAAACCAGATTTAATTTCAGGAGTAGGAGAATAGGATCCCTCTTCACTACTTTTCTTTTTTAAAAACAAGAACTCAAGTAAGTGTAGAGAAAGAAAGGCAATAGGTTTTGTTGGTTTCCCATGGCACTCTTCCAAAATAATTTGTTTAGGATATAAACACTATATTTAAATTAAAGATTATCGTACATCTAAACTTTGACTGAATTAAGACTAAAGATTTTGTACCCTATGAAACACAATTATGACTTTTTGAATAGGGGATAAAATACCCTCACTGTTCCTAACTGATTTCTGCATGATTGAGAAAAAGGAACTTGATTCAAGCCCACAGACACTACCTTAAAATGTTTATTCAGCATTTTCACAAGTGCCATTTTGTGTGAAGACAATAAAAATATTTAAAAACTTTATTAATAAAGGCAAGAGTCACATGTTTAAACTCATCTTTGAAAACACCTTGATATCCAAAAACAGAAGAAATTAAATCAAAGTTTTAAAAACCTTAAAACTGGAAATCTATTGAAACTTGGGGTTACTACAAATATTTTTAAGATAAATGAAGCTATAAAAATGGCACAAGTTTCCCAGTTTACTAAGCTATGGTAAAAATTCAAATCAGAACTTTAGCAATGTATTCAGACAAGTAGATAATTGTGAAGACTTTTGGAAGCCTCTTTTTTACTTAACACCTCCATCATATAGATATTTCATTGGGGTTTTCTTAAAAACTTGTGGGTTTAATTGCACATAATACAGCATAATTGTCTATTAAGTTAAAGAGTGTGCAGGGTTTCTTAAATAGCAGATTGCATTGTTGCCATGTGCATAATCCATACAACCAAATGATAATTAAATCCTTGCCCAGACAGGATGCTACTTCTCTCAGCAGCAGCTATGCTTATTAGCAATTCCTTTTGCCAATAAATGGAACTGCCAAACTGGATGTCCTTGACCTTTAAAGGGTAAGAGTAGGGACATTTTGATATAAAGCATACCTTTTCAAATGAAATAGGATACTTCAAATAATGGGCACATAAAATCAACAGTAACTTTTGCAATGTGGGTAGGAAGTTTTCAGAGACCTTAGCAAGACTGTTCCATATTTAGGTCACCTCATATGTGTCTGAAAAGTTCAATAGCAGTGCTTAACTTATTCAAAAAACACATATAGGAAAAAATAAAGTGTCAGAAGGATGAAACCAATCAATTTTTAAATCCTTTTGCCACTTCTCAGGGTGTTCAGACATGGGTGATTAGTTTATATGAATTTTCCCTGAATCCAGAGCTGATAGCAAATGTTATGCTTGGCCAGTGTGATTGCTGATATGAAAAGATTTACTCTTATCTCCTCAAGATGGCCATGGTTCTCTCTTGAAATGTCGCTTCTGCCTTGAGAAAAGGCAGTCTTGAGGAAAGCAGTGTCTCCTCCCCGAAATCTGTGTGCCAGCCCTCTCTTCCTCTTATGGCTCTACTGCCATGTGCTTGCACCTGAGACTATTCAGGTATTTTAATCTGATATGAGAGACTGCATTGTGAATTTCACTAGAAAACATCTCACAGCCTCTGAGAGAGTATTAAGTGTTCTGCCTGGACTATTTTGCATTGATTTTCTAATTTACTTAAGCTTAGGAGACTTCATTTTCTCAGACTTGTCTGGAATTATACTCTGTGTCACACACAGCATTTCCAGGACAAAAAATTTAATCTAATTTCTTAATACTAAGAAAGGTTTATTTTATTTTGTCTAGCAATGCCAGTGCTGATAGCCATGTTCAAGAAGCATTCAGATTTTCCTTTATTGTCTTTCTATGTACCAGGAAATGCACCAGCAAAAAGCACCTTTGATTGTGTTGTGCCATCAACCTTTTGGAGCACATTGAAAGTACATTGAAATCAACAGGGAGTCCTGTTTAATTGGCAGTTGTACTGCCTTGGGATGTTTGCTAAGAGCCATACTGTTTTCTGGCATGAGATAAGAAGGAAAAAAGAAATTGGCACATACTTAGAAAATATAGTTCTTTCCATACAGTTTGTTCAAATTACAGCTCTCCTTAAAGCAGTGGATGGAGTTTTTTTAGGCAGGCACAGAGGAATAATCAGGAAAATAGGGGGACCTTGAATGACTCTGCTCATAGCACATGAGCAGCTTCTAGAAATGCTGTTTTGTTTTTAATCAGGAAGCGAAGGGCTGGCAGCTGGCTGCCCTGGGCTGTAATTCATCAGAGCACTTCAGCATGTAAGCAAATGGGACTTCAGCTGGTCCTCAAGGTGCTGACTCAGCAAAACCTTCCCCTTCCCCCCAGCAAAGCTCTGCCTCTCCACAGGAGATAGATAGTGCCTGCACTCCCCGTGCCCTCCAGTCCACTGTTCCCCAGGAAATGATTGAAAGGTAGGCCCTTCTTTCACAGACTCCTAATGGAAGTGGACAGAAAGGCAGGACACAGAGAGACTGAAGCTTCTAGCCAAGTTCACAGAAAGCAACACTGAATAGTAAACTCGTCGAGATGCCAGGCAGCAGCACAAAGGCTGCACCACTTTCTCTCCCTCACTTTGTTAGACCTGAACAGGGTTGGTTATTCCTGTCCTTAAGTCCCCAGCCAAGCAGGGGGGATGGAAGTATTTGCTGAAATACCTTGTGTTGACCAGAATATTCCATGTGTTATGGAGAAGTACAGTGAGATTACATTTCCTTATGTGCAACTGAAGATAAAACTTCTCAGTGCCTTCTGCAATGTGAGCAAAGACTTGGCATTGTGTACACAGAGGAAGATTTTGGTAGGATTTTCTGGCACTGGAAGACAGACAAAAGAAAAAGAGAAAAAGTTTTATTAATTGTTCTGGAATGAATACACAATTTGAACATCTGGCTAGGGAACCTTGTGTGGAGTGAAAAAGCCCAAAAGAAATCTACACAAAGAAGTACCATATGGGATTTATAAAATATATGACAAATAAAAGTTTCTAATATGGCTTGAGATACTGTGCACCAGTTCAAAAGTGCTTTGGAACCTAGGTTTAGGATTTCCAGAGCTGAGACCTCCCCTGAGTTTAGGGGCTTTATCCAAAAAGAGATGTGTCCCTGGTATTGCACATCTAGGTGCCAGAAGTCAGTACAGGTCACAGGGCTGAGTTAGGCACTTTGTTCCCTGAGTACTAAATGGGAGTGGTACAAGAAATTGGACTGTGGAGCACACCTCTGGAAATGGATAAGATGAACAAGGGCATGAGAAGACAGTGTTAGGACTGAAACTGCCCATGGGTGAAGAAGTTTCTGAAAATTCTTTTTATCTTTCATTCCGATTGTCCCTATTACAATTCCAACAGATTATTAGAATGCAAAATGGAATGAAACACTACCCATTAGAGATTTGTTTTTAATATAACCCACAGTGCACATGACAAGCTTGAGGAATTAATGAGCTCAGAGAAACTGAAGTATATTTTAGACCAGTTTTCACAGAGTACACCTTCCTTTTCATTCTGACATGTTTGGTAATATTTCCATGGACAGCAAACCCAGACTTGTCATGATGTTCAGATTAAAGCTAAGGCTCAATTTTTTACTTACTAAAAGTTGGAAAGCATAATTCAAAACACGATGGAATAATAATTCTAATAACTCTTAACTGCCAAAATTATATTTTTATAATATTCAAATATTAAAATTATCAATTAATAACATATTTTGAGCAGTAAAATAGTAATGATATCATGCATTATAAATTACTTGTAAGAAATGAAAGTTCATTTGTCCTTATAAAATGATTTACAAACAGCACATCTTGGACTAAAGGCCAAAATTTTAATCTCTATCCCACAGTTTATTTATAGGAATAATTAATGCCAGATCTAATAGGTACTTACCTAAATGTCATTTTTCTATGTCTTCCTTTGCAAAATGAGAGTTTCCTTGGTCCCACAGTATGGTATCTCTGTATAGTATTTCAAGCCTCCAAAATGTATTAATATTGATTCTTTGTATATTAACTGTACTTTAAAGAAAAATAGCAGTTTTAGTAATAACTGGAAAATAAGTAAATTTACTAGACTCTGGAAGTAGATTTCTTCCTCCTATCATCCTTTGTAGCCCTGTGTTCCTGTCCTGCCAGTAGAAGGAATGTGACCGAAGTAGAGCCTTGGTCAACGCTGTCCCCTCTGGGTTTTATCTGTTGCTAACTACAACAGGGATTTATTAAATGTGAAAATTGCCTGTCTCTGTGAGGATCAGTGAGAAAAGCAGAGAAAACAACACAAACAGAGAAGGTAGTTTTGCTACCTTCCCAAAAAAAAAAAAAAAAAAAAAAAAGTGTTTATTCAGTGTAGTCAGAGAGGTCTTTTGAGTCATTGTATTTCAGTCCATAACTCATGAAGTACATTATATGGTAGGACTGGTAGTTGGTTAGACTGCAGCATTATAGCTTCATGATCAGGCATTTAAATTACAGGGTTTTGTTTTGTTCCATGACTGGATGATTGAAGTTTTACAATCAGGACCAGAAAGCCATTAAATTGACTCCTTAATAGGGAGAGAGTGTGGTAGCTTGCAAGGAAGAAGAGACACAGGCAGGCAACAGGATGTTGTTATAATTACTAGGGAAAATATATTATTTTAAAACAATCTGGGTAAAGTCAGATTCAATTTTCTCTAGAGTTACAGACAGGTAAAGGATTGCTGTTGACAGGCAGCATTCATGTAGCCTGTAAAGCTCTGGAAAAGATGATTTTATGTGGGCTGCTTTAGAACTACACGTTACATTACAATGGGTAAAAAAATACTAATCCTACCAAAGAAGCCAGTTGTTTTTCTTCAATGAACTGCATTAATGTGGTTAATAATCTCTTGGATCTAGAAGAACACTTTTCTGGGGACGTATTCCCCATTTAACATGGGTTTTTTAAATGCCTTGAAGACATTTTCTGGTTTTCCATATGCAAGGGGTGTACACCATCCCTTCCATTAATGATCACACACACTGCTTGCTACAGTGCAAAGAGCAAAGCTCAGTCTCAGCTAGGAAGGAGCTGCTTTCTCATTCAGTTTATTGTCAGTATACCAGTCACTCCAGAAGGGTTCTTACTGATGGGTTAAATTAGATGTCCTATACAGAATTATATTCTTCTCCTGAATGCCTTTCAGCACAGTCAGCAGCACATGTGTGCACATTTTCCCTCCTTGAAGCTGTAGAGAACATCAGGGATGCCTGTGGAAATTCTTAAATGAGAATATATTGTAACAAATCTTTGGGGATCTTTGACACTCAGGTGTGCTCCATGTTTTTGTCCAGCATGCCAGAGTCTTGCTAGTTATCTCTGGTTATCAAATGATAGATTATCTCTCTCCTGGGCTCATGCTGAGAGCTCTTAACTTGGCATTAGTGTCTTCTGTGGGGACACATTTGGAAAAAATAGTGATTTGTTTAGAAGAAATACAAATTTGCCTGAAAAAAAATGTTTTTCAGGAGTCAGGTTGTTCATCACAAAAACTTCCACAGTTATAAGGGTGCAAACACCCTTATAGAGTAAGTCAAGTTTGGTATGAATTTTCATGGTGTATATTTTTTTTATGTTTCTTTCAATATTTATCACAAGCCAGAATAATAAAAATGCATGTTCAACCACTAATAGTCCTTAAAAATAAAAAATGACATTTCTGTTCAGCAGTCTTTTGAGTCTCCCGAGATGTTATCACTGTGTACCTATTCCAGGAAGTCCAAAGCATGCCTTGCAAATAATTTTATTCCTATTTTTAGACTAATATGAGGCAGAGAAAAAGAAAACAACGAAGTCAGAAGTCATGCAGACCTGTAAAGCTTCTCACAAAAACATTGTTGATTACTTTATTAGAAGAACAGAACAGAAGAGTGGTAGTTAGAGGAATTCTGTACCAATGTTACTCTTTCGAGAGTTATTGATTGCCTCAGAAAATCAGAATAAAAAATGCATTGATCTATTAGCTAACTAACCCCAGATCAATTTTCTCTTTACTGAGAAGTCTTGAAAGCAAAATTATACAGGAATGTTTCAAATAGGAGCAAACTATGGAAACAGACATTTAGAGGGTCAGGTTTTGGTAGGAAGAAGTGATCATTTCCCCAGCAAAGAAGAAAGGTTTGGAGGTTCTACAATTGTAACAATTACAGGTGATAACATCAAAACCAATAAAATTTTTATTAAAACTCAAAAGTGAAAATAGAGGGGAATTAATATGGCTTGGAATTTATTAAATGCAGAACAGAAAAAGTGTAGCTAAATACAGACAAAAGCCCATGTCAGGAGAAGTAAGGATAATTTGTTTGAAGTTACATTAGGAATGAAGAATGGTAAAAGTATTCATAAACACTGTAAAAAGCCTACATCTCCAATAAATGTTTCTGCTCTTTATTTGAAAAATAACAGTCTCATGTGATTTGTTTTCAGAGGAAGACTATACACATTTCAATTTTATAGTATCCAAGAGAAATGTGATTCATGTTTATCCAGAGATAGATATCTTAAATAACAGCCAGTTTTGATAAATTGAATTCAATCTGTCTGAGATAATCTTTGTTCTTTCAATATATCATGGAAATTCAAACAGAAGGAGAATAATTCCCTTGAATTTGAAAGGAAAGAGGGCCTGAGGAACTGTTGGCTGACTCAACTGAAATTAAAGGGAGAAGGTTGGAGCTTGGGAGAAGCAGTAGCTGCCAACAAAATCAAAACATAAGAGTGCAGCAGACATAAGCCCTCCAACAAATTAAGAGTAAGTCCTATTTCCATTCTTTGAGGTTAGAAAATTAGTTAACAGCAACAACATAATAAACTTTAATAAGTTTGGTATGACCATAAGAACATTAGCAGTCTAGTGCACGAGTGAAATTCATGTTAAATGGATAATGAAGAGTGCAGTTCAGAGCTCTTGCCAGTGGGTATTTGCCATGAAACAGGGGTCCTGGGGTGATTAAGACCAGGCTGACACTGAGTGTTTTCATCAATGAGGATGTCAGCAATAAACATTGCCCAAAATGTGAGTGTAAATGCCACAAGGATTTGTAGAAGACCAGTGTGAGATTCATCACACAGAAGGTTCTGTATCACATGATACAACATAATAGGGGGAGGGGAAGGGAAGGGAGGGGAGCAGGGGACATTTTAAGCTTTTTTTTTTTTTTTTGCATTTTATGAAATGCAAAAATATCCAAGAGTAGCAAGTACCTGTAGAAGGGGGGATGGTACACTCCTAAGGAATGACTTATAAATTATCCAGGAATCCAAGGGAGAAAGAAGGCAGCCCAGTTACTGATGGAGGATATGCCAGAAGGGTTGAATAGAGCTCCTGGATGAAGACACAAGGGTCTAACTTCTAAGAGTAGAAGAAGTGAGATAATGCTATTTTTGCAGACTGGCACAGAGCAATTTTAAGCTCTCCCTGTACAATTCTGATGTGCCCGTGTAACAAATTACTTTGTGGGGAAAACATTGGGAAGAAATTTTGGAATATAAATGAGGTAAAGAAACAAGCTGAACTAAAAATTCAGACATAAGGTAGCAGATAACCTAAACAATTGCTGAATGCAGAGCACCAAATTGTTGCTTGCATTATTTGATTTATAGAACTTGACAAAAATTCCCTGTGAAATGCAGCAAGGTGGTTCTTGGCTTTGCAAACACATTTTCTGTAACATACGACAGCCAGTGTGAATTCCCCAGACTAAGAATGGAGAAAAGCTAACATTTTCTGTTATTTATTTTTAACTGCCACATTATTAAACAGTACTGAAACAACTACAGGACTGATGTTTGGAATGCAGAACTCAGCACTTGTTGAAATCAACACAAACATTCCAAATTCTTACCTGTCTCCAGCTATTGTGGCCCAGAGTTAATACCAGTGACGTCCAGGTCCCTAAGTGAAGCTTCTAGAGGATATTATAATGCACATAACAGCTATTTATAATAATGAACTATAAACTCTGGAGTATTTCTTTGGAAAATTAACTGTGAGTTGCCTGCCTTCAAGAATTCAAATTCCTGTTTAAATTCATCCAAGGGGAATGAGATTAGTATGAAACCAAGTTTGTTCTCATTCTCATACCTAGTAAAAACATCTACAGCAAATAAACACACAGCATCGCATAATTCAGTGTAGTTGGACATTTTCTGTTTTAATAAGATTTATAGGTCAAGAAAAAAGGCCCAGGCACAACTACTTCTTCAATTTTTTTTTTACCAAACATATGTAGTATCTCACCTCAGGAGTGCATCCCTTCAACAGAGACAATGATCTAGTCATTGTATTCCAGAAACCCAAGTCTAAAAATCGTTCACTGTAGAAACTGCTTTCCATAGTGCCTTTTTTTCCCAGCCTTTCTTTAAGACTTATGGATGATTTTATTTCTAAGTGAAGGAGGGAAAATAAAGGGAATACGAGTTATATATCTCATTAGTGAACAGACTATTTCCTTAATTAGCCTTTTCTTAAAGTCTGTGGCACATCTCTAGTTTAGATGCACTCATTTTTATCGACGTGTTTATCTGGGTGCATTTAACTAGATGGCCCAAACAGTGATTGTGTAATGAGCTGTGTAATTGGTTTAGGATATGTACTTAATAGCAGGCAGGTGGTTGAGGTAACCTATTATTACCACAGGATTAGATTTCAGTAATGTGTTCCTGGTCCTATTTTTTTCCCAAGAGAAGAGTGGCTTGAGTAGCTGCTTGAGTAACTGTTCTCACAGATGCTTCTCATGTATCTGGAGGAAGTGGGTTCAGTTAATACTCAGGGTATGTCCAATGACATTTGGTGTAAATAATGAACCAAAGCATTGTGCCTTAGCATTTTGCACAGTAATTACCCAAACTGAATAATTAAAAATACTCCATTGAATTATTTAAAATATGAATGATAAGCAGCCTGGGTAAAATTGCTTGCAGAAATATGGCTGCTATTGCCAAGGCATTCCTTAGTCTGTAAGTCTGATTGTATGATCATGTACATAAAGCCACTTGCAGCAGGGAGAGTCCTCAAACTGAGGTCTTTAAGTGTCTTCACCCACACAGTAAAAATTGCCGAGGTTTGTTTCTGCTTTAATTCCTCTCCCTGCTTCAGCTCTGTCTGCTGCTTTCAAAACCTCTGCCCTACTATATTGCCTGAAATCCCAGCTTCATACTTCTATGTCCACCCACATAGGATTTTGTGCTCAGATTGCTGCTGAGTATCAGATTATCTATAACATTCAAAGTAAAAGATTTATTCCATGCTCCTCTGCTTCAAAGGAATAAAGTAAATCTATGCTTAGGAAAAAAAAACATAATATGCAAAATATTTTCATATGTATTATACCACTTAATTTACAATAGTATATACTAATGAAATAAGCACATAAGTCTTTTTCTCTGTTTATTCCACTACAGATGAGCTGACTTGATTATGGAGACAAATGTGCTTATCTCTTCTGATTTTCCAGGAAACCATATTAAAAATGCTGGAAGCTAGAAGTTCTCCAGCTAGAAGCTAAAGCATTGAAGTGATGTGATTGCTAAAAGAACTTACACTGTAAGAAAGATTTAATGTTTTCTTTTCAGACCTAAGTGCAGCATGTTCCCATCATAGTGATTTTTACTAGATCTTAATAATTAATAGACTAATATAAAATTGTAATAGTAGATAGGAGGCTATAATAATATTACAGGCAGCATTCGTGTCAGGTATTAGCTCAAAAAGGGTGAGAAATACCCAATTTAGAATAAAGAACATTCTTGAAGTACAAGACCACAGCTTAGATTTTCCTTTTCCACCTTTATCACAGTCAGCTAGAACTGTTCTGGTAAGTAGATGGCTGAGATACAGGATTATTGTCCCACATTCAGCCTGCCACATATGCTATTATATTGTCTGCTCCGTCAGACATCTCATTAATGGTCTGGTCTGACTATCTCCATGGTAACAGGGGGATAAAAGCCATTTCTCCAGCGTCCCTGCCCAGCAGTGTTAGGTAACAGCCACCTTTGGTTCAGTGTGAGCACTGTGGCAGCCAGCACAAAACCTTCCCCACCCCTCACAGATCCTCTTCTCCCCGTGCAGCTGTGGGAGCAGTGAGAGGTATTCCCTTTGACTAAAGGAGAAGCTTCTGACAGCAACTCCCTTAAGGAGCACAGACGCTGTTAACTCTAATTTTTGTGGGCATTCCTACAACCACAACTGTACTTTCTGTCTGCACTGACTGCAGCTCTGTGCAGCTGTTACAGAACGTGCCCCGTGCAGCTCCAGCCTGCCCAGAGCACTCAGGAGTTCGCTGTCAGTGGCAGCCTGAGATGCCCTCAGGCAAGCTGCCTCTTGGCACTGCTCTGCTGCACCTCGGAGCATCCTCGAGCTGAGCTCTCTTCAGACCTTGGACAGCATTTCCTCTTCCCCTCTCACTAATGGTAACTGAGGACTGTAGCCAAAATCTATTCATTTTGCTGAGAAGTTTTTCACCTCCTCCAGAGATTTCCAGATCGATCACAACTGTTTTCTTCTATAGCCCATTATCTTGGCTGCTTTGCAGAAAATTTGTCTTCATATTTTGGACTTGCCACCCTACTATTTCCAAACACTAAAAGAACTTACATCAGCAACCCCACTGTATAGGTCTGGCATGTGGTTAATGCTGGAATTTTGTTTATGTTTATTGTAACTTATAAAAACATAAGCAGTTTTTAAAACTACAGTCTTTAAACTGCACATATTCGATAAAAACACTGGAAGTAACCAAGAAGTCTTACTAAAAATAGCTTCTTTTTTTACCACTGAAACTAAGTCATTGTTTACCAATATTCTGCTGTCTTAATTATGTGCTGTCTTTAATAGGGTAACTGCAAGTCTGCAATTAAATAATAGGATCTGAAAATTTTCATCCCATCCTCCAAACAAATTAACAAAAAAAAAAAAAAAAATCCAACTTCTGAAGAGATTTCTACATAAAAAAAACTGTTGATATGAATATACTTTGTATTGGAACTGTAATTGAAACTCAGCAACATCAAGTTGTGTTTAAAACCAGGCAGTACAAATTTGCCTTTAAATATCTGTTACTCATTTCCACCTCCACCTCTGCAGATGTGCACACACATGCATTTGTATCCAAATTAATAATTGCCATTAATGTAGAATATTACGCTATATCCCTAGGTATAATATCTGGATATCATATCTCCATACAAAAACACACGTAGTTCAGATGTAAAATCGTTTGGGCAAGTGTGGGTTGGTTAACTTATTTTTTATATTCACCAGGCGATGGTAGGAGCCCCTCTATTACCCTGGTTATGGTATTTGCAGTTCCCATTAATATGACATGTCTCAGGCTTCTTTGGGTCTTGGGAACTGTAAATACTAATGACTTGACAAAATTCAGAATTTCATTGTAAATGCAAAAGCCAGATTATGAAAACCCTTTAAATCTCTATAACCCTGGAAACAGAGATGCAGAATACTCTAACTTATGTTCCCATTATCTAACCTGAATCTTTCTTTCTTCAGTTTCTCCCCATTACTGTTTATCCTGTACTGTAAGGGTATCTCTTCACAGAAGACTTGTGTGCCTATGAATATGATCTCTGGCTTTTGTTGCTTGGGGTTTTCCCTGCATATGAGCAACTGCAGGCTGTTCATATTATTCAGTTGGTCTCAGTAATTTAGGCTTTCTAACTTCTGGGAAATTCCCTACTCTGCAGCTCTGCAGAGTTTTTTAGCAGAGATACCTGTAGCAGTGCCAGTCAGTTAAAATGGTGCTAAATAAGATTATGCTCTGGTGAGATTTTTCTTTCAATTTCTTATAGTCTTTCCTCGATTTGTGACCTTTTCAAATTAGCTGGGGTTTTTTTCCTGTTTCATTTGATTAATGGTGTGTAATACTAAACCTAGGGTGGCTAGTATTTTTACTTCATATTTATTCTATCCCCTGTGACAGTGATCGTCACTACTCTAGGCATCTGCATGGATTTCTCTTCCATAAAACAACTGGAAAATTTCTGCTGCTGGAATGAGAGAATATCATGAGATGATGTCAGAAACTTTTTGGATTTTCATTATAATGAATGGTCATTAGCTACAATAAAGGAAGACACAATCACTGTTTTTGTTATATTTTTAACAGGGTTAAAATTTGTATCCTCTGTGATGTCAATTTTCTGAAATTTTTGGCATATATTTAATGTGTGCCAAAAAAAAAATTATCTATATACACACATATATAAAATATAGATGTGTGTGTATATATATATGTACACACATATACATACATGCATGTATACACATAGACACACACACACACACACATATATATATAAAAATGTCATTATATTACAGTGTGTTCCCAGAAAGCCTACATCTTTTAGAAGCCTGTGACAGAGTGAGTACAATCAAAGAGTACATCTTGTAAGAAGCTGGGTTTAAAGTGTCATTCTTCACATGAAAGTCACTGCCAAAGAAAGTCACTGCATTCGCTTGTGCCTTCGCTTGTTGTGTAAACGTTACTCTGCCCTCTGCTTTGCTTCAGATAAGGGATCTGAAATAAAGCTGCAGAAGGTGACCTGAAAACAGACTTATTTAATCCAAACTGTAAGTAAGTATAAATCAGACATTCCAGTAATCCAAACTCAAAAGGGTTTTAATCTCATTTGCTTTAGCCTTCATCTTGTCTACCTCACCATGAAGCTTTTGCCCTGCATCTCTTCAACCCTGCCCTGAGCTGCCAGATACCTGCCTGCAATGTTCTTACAAGTCATCCAGACCTTTTAAAAGTCAGTAGGACTCAGATGAGTGGAAACTCTATCACACCCTGTGCTAAACAACTGATTTCTGGTGATGCCCACAAGACAGCAGAACACCCTGAAGAGCTAGCAGGCTATTGATGGGCTTCCTGAACTGAAGCTCCCACCCTACATACGCCTGTGCTTTTCTTGCAACTGATCAACCACCAGGAAACACCAAGGGATGCTGGGAGATGTGTATTCAGCTTGTGCCAGTCTCAGAAATTTCATAAGTAATCAGTGTCATCAGTTAGTTGGTACTAACTGAGAGAAGGAGGAAAGGATGGTTAGAATCCCCATGCCTAATGCATACACTTTTGGTTGAGGCTGTGCTGAAATTTGAATTATAGGTAATCCTAGAGCACTTTTAGGGGTTAAACACTGCAAGTTATAACTAAATTAAGTTTAATTATTCTTAGCTTTCTGTCAGCTGGGAAATCCATGAAAACATCCCACAGTATTTTATATTGAGTTTTGTGGAGTATTTGCCCATTATTTTAAAAGTGTATATCACAGTTGATTACTTGCCAGGATCTGGCCCTACCGAATAGGATGGCAAAATACCCATTCATCCCAGGCAGTATTTTGCCATCAAGTGAGGAGGGGAGAGCTCTGTACTTCTCAGGTTTAGGGACCAATAGATCTTTTTTTACCCAGTCTTCAGTTAATATTTGTCATGTCAAAGAACCTGAATGTGACTATGCTTTTAAGCTTATATATATTTTAAAATGTCATCAGTGCTGGGAAAACCAGCAATGATTATTGCTTTTCATGAAGTACCACGACATTTGTTGTACGTTAGGAAATAATACAGCAGAAGAACCTACAGATTTCTATGATGTGGGTTATTAGTAAAATGACCCTATAACCTGGAACAAGCCAGTGTTCTGACAGTCCCAGTGCACATCATATCCTGGAGCTGTGCATAGTGACATGATATACCATTTTAATTATATGTCAACATTTTAGGACAGGAATTTTTTTTTCTTGCATTTACAGATTATACCAATCACAGGATAGCTGAGTTTGAAAGTCACCTCTGGTTATGATCTAATGCTACTGCCCCTCTCAGAGAATGGTCAGTGAGAGCAGATGGCTCAGGATTATATACAACTGAGTTTTGAATATCTCCAAGCCTTTCTGGGAAATCCTCACAATAAAATAAAAATTAAAAATAATAACACTAAAAAATCATTAGGCATATTTACATGTAATTTTATGTATTTCAGTTTATGCTCATTGCCTCTTGTTCTGACACTAAACACCACTGAGAAGGTATTGATACACATGGATAAGAGCTCTTGATCCTTCTCCTCACCTTCCAGGCTGAAACATTTCAATTCCCTCAACCTCTGTGTATGAGGGATGCTTCTGTCCTTTAACAATTTTCGGGCCCTTTGCCTGATGCATTTCAGTGGTTTCATGTCTGCCCTGTCCTGGGGAGCTGGAGCAGGACACAGAACTCCAAATGGAGTACTAAGGGTGAGATTAGCATGTTGTGTCTAGCAGGCATTGACATAACTCTCAGATGTACCAACTTGTGTGCTCCAGGGCTGGTGATCTCAGTACCATGATCCAAACTAGGACTGAGGGACATTTACCAACAAACTGTGAGCAGCCAAAATACAGTTTCTTGTAAAAAAAAAATAATGCTCGATGACAGCTGAGGTAGGTGTTGTTTGTATGAATCAAATAGGATTGTCTTAGTGATAGGAAATAATCTGATTGTCATTGAGGAGACAAAATGTGACTTGCACTCCACAAAACCAAAATGACAGAATGTATGAGAGTGACATTCCAGGCTGAATTGGCAGGGACTTGCTGTCATTTCCATCCCTTTGTATCTGCCTGGATTGAGTTAGTTATTCTTAGCCATCTCACATAGAATGGTATCTCCCAGGATGACAATTCAACAACTTGCCTTGCCAGCTTTCTCTAGTTACTTTTTGTTTTTTTGTTTCAGTGTAAATTCCTTATTGATTGGGTTTTTTTAATAATTCCTCCTCAGCTTTTCTGAAAAATTTTTGTACTTTATTAGTAGACAACATCAAATGTCATCCTCATTCCTGACTTTATATTCTTATTCTTCTTCCCTTCTTTCAAGCTCTTAGAAGAAAATATTACTTTCCTTTTTAATTTTTCTTTCCCAGCCACTGCCTTCATAATTTTCATCTTTAAGCAAATTCTCTAAGGCCCTACAGATTCTCGTGGGAGACTTTCTATACCGTGCAATGTTGCTGCTTGAAGGCAGCACAAGGAAAACTGTTCTTTTGTGATCAAGTTGCTGCCAGGCTCTGCCACATTGAGCAGAAAAAAAAAACCACCATCAGATTGGTTAAGCAAGATCTGATGGTCAAAATGCCAACCCTCATCTAAACATAGTTTGCACTATTAACCCAGAGTAAACCTGCAAAGTCACTCACCCCTGTGGTGATGGTAACATAGAAAATCTGCTGGAAACAATTTTCCTTTTCTTCTCCACTCTCTGAAAGTCGAGAGGTGGCATGTGGGAAGTTATACCTATGCCTGGGAATTATTACTGCTCTTGGAGAAACAGCAAAGTAGAGTACTTCGTTTGTACACTCCCATGATGCTCAAGCTGCTGATGGGGTGGATTTCAACCAGGTTATTGGACTGCACCTGAAATACAAACTGTTTTTCCCTCCTAGAAAACTGCAATTTCCTTCTTTCCCAAGGAACCAAGTTCCCTGGCATACAGCCAGGGAATCAGGTTGGGCTGGTGCTTAGGAGCAATAAAATCTTAATCCAGCATGGCTAAATCCTTGATTGCTCAATTCTCATAGCCCTGGGCAAAATCAAATAGAAGTTTTCACACAAGATATTTTCTTTCCTTCATATCAGAATATGACTACAAAGATGGTATTGACTACTCCCTTTCTATGTAATAGGTTTCTCTGCACTTTACTAAGGTTATCTTCAGCTGTTAGAGTATATTCTCAGTAGAGCCTGTGGGAGAACACAGGGATTCTGAAATTTGACCGTGTTCACAAATAATAGTGTTTAAATCTACATGATGCTCCTTAAAGAAAATAACTGTCTGAGTCTTGCCTCTCCAGTCTCCAAAAACTGAAATAAGATAAGAATAGTTGCATTTTCTGTCAGGGAAAAATATATGTTTGTGTGTGTTTGAGTACTGTTAACAGCTTGAGAGCTTATATATTGGGGGTGTGGAGGAACAAAGGTTGTGGGGAGGCTACTTCCTCAAAAACTGTGAAAACTTTGGACCTTAGTTTAACATAGCCTCCAGAAAGCAGGTGCCACCTGGCAAGATAAATAAAGTGAGTATTTCATTAAACAGTTACCTAACCAGCTCTTTGTATCAGAATATTGATAGTAAGCTGCAGAGACATTTTGCACTAATTTAGACAGACTCTGGGCCAGCAGTAGGACTAAAAATGGTTTCCAATATTCCTTTATTGCTGCTCTGTCCTTCTTAACAAGAAGAAAACCTGAACAAACAACATTTCATGGTGTCTAATGTCTGAAGATGCTAAGAAGAAAACATTAATTTTTACATTATAACTTGTTTGAGAGAATCTTAAACTTAAGGGGTTTTGGGGAGATAATTGGGGGAGACAGATCCCTTTCTCCCCTCTAAATATTCCTCCTATTGAAAAGAATTTTTGAGGAGACAACCATTACATCAGATACTGTTACAGAAAACAAAACATGGGATCTTGTATTCATTTTCTCCTCAAAACCTCAGCTCAAATAATTTATTTTCTTTAAAACAGAAGTGAAAACAATATTCATTCTTCTGTCTATGAATATATGCCAGTTAACAAACCATAAATAGATTGTCCTCAAAGAAATGTGTTCTGCATAATTGCTTAGCTAAACAATGGCAGGTAAACCTACAGTATCATTATTACAGCTAGTCAGAAGTGGTAAAGATCTTAAGAGTTTGGAAACTTTGTTAAAATTTAAAGCAAAAGTTTAAATGAATCTGTGAATTTGAGCAGTATCTGCAATCTATTTTTATAGGATGCATCCAGAGTGTTTAATTAAAACACTTGCAAGGGTAATATAACCAATGAAAAGCGTCTATTGCAAACTAATAATGCACTTGTATACAGTGATTTATTAACCAATCATAATGAAATTATCAAATCAATGTAAGGAATTCTGTAACTGTAGACCTTTATAGAATGATCACTGTGAGGCTGCTGAGAAAAAAAATTTATTCCTTTTAAGCCTCTTAAAAATTTCAGCTACAGTGCCTAGTGAAGATATTACCTCATGTGTACATAAGCAGATACCAAAAAGGGCTGGTTTAGCCCAGAGCACCCCAGGGTGCTGCACTTTAGGACACTCCACTTCCAGCTGTCTCAATGCTTGGCAGAATATGCAATGTCTAAATCAACACACGTGTTTCTGTGCTAGTGACAATGCCAGTACAGTGACTAGAGAGCTTTGTAAGGCTGATATCAAATACTGAGTACATCTAAAATCTCCATCAGCATCTTCCCACCCTTTTCTGTCCTGCTGGGAAGAATCTCCTCTGCTTTACAAAGGTAATTCTTGTGGTACTGGGCTCTTCTGTACTGTATTAAAGATATATTTTGAATTAAGGACTGAGCATGGAAAACTGAGCCACTGCTTTTCTGTTTCTGCATGATTCATTGGTGGGGAGGCAGGGAGCTTGTTCATCCACAACTACATCCTGCTGCTTTGTATTAATGTAAGACAAAATTATATCAGGGCCTGGTATCACAGTGGGACCTACTGAATCTGCAGGATATCAGACTAAGATACACCTCATGCTATTCATTTGCCTTATGCAGGTTAAATCAGGTCATTTGAACAGATCCTAATCTTGTTAATGGTAACCACAGCATAAACATTCATTTCAGACAAGTGGGTATCACAGCAAAGTAAATAGGCAGGGTGCTGCTAATAGTAACTGCTAGTCTGTGTGTTGCTGATGCAAAACATCTTGCATACATTAGCAGCATTTACCTTTACAGTAAAAAATTTGAATTGAATACTGCAAACTCATTCAGAAGACCTGCATTACAAACATTTTTAGAGCATGTATTTGCAGTAAGAAACAAAAAAAAGTGATTCATAATTTTCACAGAAGTGATTTTTTTTTTGTTGGTGCCTTGATCTTGTTTGAGTGGATTCTTTTACGTTTTCTAGCTTTTGAAAATGAAATAGTTCATAATTTTTAGTAGAATGTGCTACAAGTATGTTACAGGGAGCAAGCCTGAATCTCTTCTCATGGCCACTCTCTCCCCATGAAGTGTTTGCAAACCTGAACACTGATTTTTACAAGCACCTCATACTGGAATAACCACTTGCAATTCAGCTGCAGCCACCAAGTAAGCTCCCAAGCATGTCCCCAGTCAGACACTGAGGCAACCATTTGTGCTGCACATTTTCCAACAGTCCTGCAGCAGCAGGGAGAGGCACAGACAGATTGGGAAGGGGTGAAAGGGCAACTTTCACAGGGGCCTGGACAAGCTCAAGACATGGGCCCATGGGAATCTCATGAAGCTCAGTAAGACCTAGTTCAAGATGCTGCACCTGGGCTGGGGCAACACTCTGTACCAACACAGGCTGGGGGATGAGCAGATGGAGAGGAGCACTTCCCCAAGGAAGACTTGGGGGTGTTGGTGGGTGAGAGGATGATAAGAGCTGGCTTACAGGCCAGAAAGGAAATTGGATCCTGGGCTGCATCAAAGGCAGGGTGGCCAGCAGGGCAAGGGAAGGGATTCTGCCCCTCTGCTCCACTATGGTGAGACCCTACCTGCAGTGCTGCATCCAGCTCTGTTCTCCCAGCACAGGAAGGGCATGGACCTGTTGGAGCAAGTCCACAGGAGGCCACCAAGATGATTAGAGGGATGGAACACCTCTCCTACCAAGAAAGGCTGAGAGAATTTTATTGTTCAGCCTGGAAAAGGGAAGGCTTAGGAGTGACCTACTTGCTGCCTTTCAGTACCTGAAGGGATCCTATAAGAAAGATGGAGGAAGACTTTTTATAAAAGCATAGAGTGACATGATAAGGGGGAATGTATTCAAACTGAAAGAGAGTAGATTTACATTAGACACTAGGAAAGAATTATTTACTGTGAGGGTGGTGAGTCACTGGAAGAGGCTGCCCAGAGAAGGTGTGGATCCCCCATCACTGGAATTATTCAAGACCAGGTTGAATGGGGCTCTGAGCAACTCAGTCTAGTGGAAGGTGTCCATGCCCATGGCAGGGGGTTGGAACAAGATTGTTGGAACCCAGGACATCTCTCTGACTGTCCTGGATGATCTGAGTCCCAGCCAGGGGGCTTTGAAGCCCCCACAGGGGGGTTGGAGACCCTGGCATGCAGCCAAAGACCCCTGTGGTTTTGAGTTTGACCCATGGAACAAATTGCCACCTTTGTATGAGGAATTGGAAGTCACAAAAGTTTAGACAGCATAGTAGTAGTAGTTGTAGGGTGAGAAAAGAAACTTTAGGATTTTGTACATGGGGGTTTAAGGTTCTAAGATGGAGGAATTAGGGCGTGCCCTGTCCTCCTTCTTTCTTCTTTCTAACATCCAACTTTCTGGGTGATGCTGGCATTCTTAGATTGGTTCAGAGTAGGAAGTCACTGTCTAACATAGGTGTTAGGGATTGGAACATAATTGTAAATATCTAATACGTAGTTTATAGTATAAAAGACAACACCAGCCCCGTGGGAGGGCAGTGTGCCTTGGACTGACCTGCTGAACAGACCTTGGCAGCTCAGACAGAAAATGTTTTTAGATAAGAAATAATAAACAGCCTTGAGACCGACAGCCGAAGACTTCTGACTCCTCCTTCGACAGCCAGGTGGAGAAAAAGACTTTTTACCACACCTCAGGGTCATCTTGACCAGAGGAGATCCTGAGACAAGATCACCTTTGAGGTCCCTCCCAATCCAAACCATTCTGTGATCCTGTTATTCTAAAATTCAACAGTATCCTTAATGGACCACCACATGAGTGGTAAATCATGGAGAGGAGGAGATGAGCAGCAGTTGGGTAGGGTTACCTGTTTGCTGTCTGTGCTGTGGACAAGAGCCCACAAGTTTTTTAAGAGTTTCTTCAAATATTTCCTCTGCTGGAGAAGTGATATTTAAGATATGAATGCAAAACTTAAGCCTTTAGTTGAGGATTGGATGCATGGGATTTTATTTAAGGCTCTACCTAAGTGCACAGTCTACCTCTAGTTGTATATGACCTTAATTATGTGGTCTTCCTTTCATCCAAACCCTCAGTGATTTTCTTCTTGAACGTCATTCTTTGTTCTTTTCAGAAATGCAATAAATACTCCAACTTAATGCATTAAATATGAAAAGACTTACTGAGGGGACCCAAATTATAAATGATTCAAAAGGCCTTATGGTGGAAATCATTTATTTGAAAACATTTATTATTAATTTCACAGTTTAGCTGAAGTTCCTATAAGGCAGTCATTTATCAAATATTGACTTCTGTTCAGTCCACCAGACACATTTATCTGTAAAACAGCACCTATAACCAAAGAAGAGCAAAACACCAAAATGTTCCAGTCACTGATTCAGGTAATGAATATAAAGTGCTTATTTCACTAAGGTACTACCAAACATAACCAAAGCATTTACTTGAGACAACTAACATTGTGCACTGTGTCACTCAAGGAAAGAACGACTTTAGAGTTAGAACAATTGGAATTAAATTGAATGCAGGGAGAAAAAATGGGCAAAATATTATTAATATTAATTAAATAAAGTATGTTAATAAAGAACATGTCATCTTGAAAAAAACCAAATTGCTTTGCAGACAAAGATTTCATAATCAGAACCAAAACTACTATTACTGCCTTATGGAAGCAATAGCATCATTTTGAAGGCTGTACATAACAGTACTGTGCCAGTGCTGGTGAATTAGCTCCTTCCTACCAGCCAGCTCTTTCTAGGCTGAGGAGATAGTAATTTACTCACAGTGAAAAGGTCACACAGGTATCATTTGGTGATAGACTGCAAACAATGACAGTGAAGAACTGACACAATAATTACTTTTTTCTCACTTCTTGGAATAATTTCATGTTATCCAGTTGGGTGTTGTATCCAAAGAACTAGAAGGTAACCTTATTCCAAAAATGGGCAAGTGAGGTCAGGCTGCATGGAGGTGCATGTAAATTGATGGGATCTTCAACAGCATACTAAATTACTCCTGATTTCCTAAACTTCAAAAAGCACAGCTAATTGTCATTGTAGTATAACAAATCATCAAAATGAATGTTAACTACATTAACACCAAGATGAAAGGAAATATATGGCAATACAAACCTGTGAATAATTTAGATGTTGCTGCTGATGGATCAATGTGAGGTGATCTGAATCCTTACTATAAATTTCCCACCTAATGCTAGCCATTCTCTGGGATCGCTGTTCCTGTGAGCCAGAAAGGAAAGGGCAGATCTATGAAAAAGGCCAATTTAAAGAAAGTGTTTTCCTTCATTCAGTTCCACAACTCTCAGAATGGGCTGATGTATTTGGTAGGGGGGCAAATTCTTTGCAGCAGTGGTGTCATGCAAGTGAGGGACACAGAGGGAGCCTACTGAAGGACACAGAGCAGCACATCCAAAACAGTAGTCTCGATCTCAACACCATACATAAAATATTTGTGAAATCAGTGTCAGAACTATTTCAAGACTTTTGACTCCACAATCAACCTTCAGTTCTGAGCATTACTGTGCTTCCTGATATTGTTTAAATTTTAATTTATCTCATCAGAGTCTATCCTGACCATGTCTTTGATTTTTGAAGTGTTTTTTCCTTTCATTGTGCTGTGAGAATGTGTGTCAAGACTAAAATAAAAAGTATTTTATGTACAGTAAGAAAAATACTTATTTTCTTTTTAGCTTTTCTATTTAGGTAGCAGCAAAGCTTAGTCATGAAGGTAAAAAAATCAAAGGCGTCAATATTAATGCTGAAATTATAGACTCCACTCTGATGTCATTTGCATTCACAGGAATTAAGGATGCTTTATTCTGCTACCCCGTATCACAAATCCAGATAATTCTGAAGAAACCATTATGGACTTACAATAGCATAAATGAAATACAGGCCTTAATAGCTTACATTCCCACTCAGAACTCATTGTCTGCATGCATATTTCATGACCATCACTACTAGCTCATCAGCCACTTTGCCATTTGCGTTCTGTATTTCTAACCTAAAACACTTTTCAGTCTACTGTTGAAGGCTGATTGAAGACAAAGCAGGTGTCTCTATGAAGAAGTACGTAGTGTCAAAAGAAGAGCTGAGTGCTCAGCTTGAAGATCCTCCTGTGATGAAAGGATATACTTTCAACCTGTGACTGCCATGTCAGCACTGCAGCACATCTTTAGATGGTTGCCTGTGTCTGTAAAAACACATTCAGTTTTCAACACCTCACCTCCTCTCATGTTTTGGGGGAGAGTAGTATTTAAAATATAATGAGGGCCTAACTCAACAAAAAGAGAGGCATTGAAATGTGTTGTTTTATGTTAAGTGACAAACCAATTGCTATTCATCAAACAGCTTCCAGTATTACAGCAGTGCTGGATTGAACTCCCCTGCCCAATTAAAAAGTCTAGCCCTTACCTCACACTGGGTTCATCAGTACTGAACCTGCATTGATGGAAGTGGCAGCACTTAGGGGACTGTAAAATTGATCCAGCTGAGATGATAATACACCCTCCTCCTCTTCACAGCTCTTTTTTCTGATTCAGCTAAAACTAACTTTGACATGTGTGTCAAAGTAACGCCAGATGAAGTGCTGGTCCAGAGACTGGGAAGCTGTAAAATGCAGGAAGCTGTAGAAAAGACAAACACTTGGTTTAAGAAGCTTAAATCCTGTGGGTAGATGTTGTTATTCTCAGTTAGAATTTGCTAATTGAAATACCAGCAATCTACTAAGAAACTGTCCAGCTGTAAAATCCATCATTAGCAGAGTTAGAAACTAAGGCAACTTGAGGAGACTTTAGCTGAGGTGGCACCCACATGGTTCAAGTGCCCAGAGGAAATGCTGGCAAACAGAAGCCAGTGCAGTGCTGCACTTTCCTCATTTTCATGCTTTAGTGATCCAAGTGAGTCCTTGGTATTATTGCAACATTTTGAAGGAGAATGCATTTTCAATGACTTAGTTTTTGAAAAATATTTACTTGGGTTTGCAGACAATTTTGTTACTAAATGATCATTTTAAACTTCTGTAAGCCAGACCTGACTCAAATTTAGAAGAAGTCTATCCTTTCTCCTCTATTTATCTCCATAGGAAATATTTCAGAGAGAACACCAAATAAGCAAGTTAGAGACATTGATCCATGGATATGTTTCAGAATTTACCCCATTTGGAACAAGAAAAGAGAGAGAAGATTGTGGCTCCATGGAGCTGCAAAAGTGGTGCTAGACAAAGAACTGTCTGATGTAGGCTAACAAGAATAAATCATGAAGTGGATGTGAGAGGAAGCACAGGTGCAGAATAAGTGCTTACCTAAGCACAAGAAGAAAACACAGTAGCCTTCAGTCCTCTCAAACACGTTGAGAAAGCAGGAGACTGACATTATTGTTCATGATCACTTTCCCTAGAAACATGATGAGGTTGAATGGAAGGGTACCCTTATGGTCTTTGTTGTGATTAGTTATTGGTTGTTACAATGATTGTAGCTGACTTTGTGCTGAAAGATGGTTAAAATCTTGTTCATAAATACATGACTGTCTCCTGACCATGCAAGTATCTGTGGGTTTTTTGAGGGGAGACATTTTGCAGGATTCCTTGGGGCTCTCCATTCCTCTTCCTACAGTCATGTTGGAAAACTCATCCAAGTGCTTTGGTGGAAGAGAAGTCAAAGGGAATTCTTGCTAATGTGGTAATCATATGAAACACTAAAAAAACAAGGAAAGTGTGTGGGAAAAGAGACCAGACAAAATTGAACAGTCTGTAGCTCATTTCTCTAGCTGTGAAGGGCTCTGCACACTCTCAGATCCAGATGAGTTATTCAGGTTGAGAGCACACCTCTGCCCCAATGCAGATTTCTGCTTACAAGGAGGATTTATCCCTAGGATTTATCCCTAGCTGCCTCAAGGGGATCAAAGGAACCCTGGCTCTTTGTCCAAGAAAGATGTTTGAAGTGTGTGTGGTTAACTTAAAGGTTATATACATCCATATCAGTCTTTCTTATTTGATAGTTTGCAAGAGTCTTAAAATAGTAAGAAAGAAAAAAAGGGTCTCAGAAACAAAATAAGATTTATATGGGATTGGGATAATTCCAATTCAAAACTTGTTTTTTCACAAGGTTTTTTGTAACTTGTGAGTCATTTTATTTTTTAATGTTCCATTTCGGTTTTTTAACAACTTGCTCCACAGGAATATTTAAGAATGCTAGATCCTTGAAAATTTTCAAATATTCTCGACCCTATAAGATTATAATAGGAATATTTATACTGGCATTTGTGGAATTTATGCATAAGGAATGGGTTTGGCTTTTATTTTTTTCCAATATTAATATTTGATCAATACAAGCATTTACTTTATCTTCCCTTGGGTTAAGAGGTTTGGGGCTTCCTGTTGATATTCCCATATTGAAAGTTGAGTACTCCATGGGAGTGTGGAATGACAGCAGTAAGGGAACAGTAGTTTCCTCCAATGTAGATTTTAAAATGGAAGCTCAGCTGATGTCTCTAAACCCATCCCAAAAGAAGACATAATCTCATTTATGGTGCATCTCATCAGTAATTCTCATTTACCAGTTCTTTTTTATATCAAAGACCTTTGTGAAAATAAAGTTATTGAAAGAAAAGATCTTTATAATTTTTTTATTAAAATTATATGCAATTATGCTTGAAATCTTGCCTTTTGGGTTTTTTTTTCTTTTGCATGCTGTATGCACAGTACTGTAAAATAAAATATGGTGTGCCTAGACTTCTACAAAAGAATTCCCTTCAGAACTGTCTAAACCAAATTTGCTATGTCTCTTTGCCTACAGCAAGAATATCAACATATACTGTAAATCTTTCTGGTTCTCTCATTTCCTTTGGCTGTTTAAACTGCTTTGAGGCAGTGAGTAGCAAACATAAAATATGTTATTGCATTCTGTATGTGTCTGCAATTGTGGTGCTTTTCTAAATGAAAAAGATTATAGTCTTTAACTTTGTTTCTTTGTTCCTTTCTAAACAATTTCTGCTCCGTGAGAGATAGCTTTATGCCAGTCAAAGTAGTCCCACATTCTACCTCCTGAAAACACTTTTTTTTTTTAGTTGGTTGAAAAATACAGTTAATAAAAACTGATGCAGCATTCCAGTCTGCCCAGCCTGGAGCTCCTCCCACGAATGCTCTGGTGGGGTTGCTGGGTCCAGCCAATGCAGACCTTGCTTTCAACAGGCAGGTCTGTCTCCTTCATTTAAAGAACAATGTTACTCACTCCCAAAGTGCTTGCTTCTCCCCACAGGCAATGAAGGGGAAACTACTCACTATAGATAGCCATCTTTCAGATTTCTGTAGTTGGGGGGGTAAACCACACCCAAATAGTAAATGCTGCCCTTGTTGCTAGAGAGGGAAAACTCAGTTTACTTCAAACTGATGAGAAGTACTAAGCTGACTCTTGACTAGTCCTAGTTTTTGTCTGGGCACCACAAAGCCAAGCTGCCATTAATTTTCTGCAGTTCATTCCCAAGTCCTAGTCTGGTGTGCTGCTAATACTCATTAGTTCACAGGATCTTCGCTATTTGTGGAATTGTTTCCAGAAGCAAAATGGCCTGATAAAAAAGATTAAGGGACCCTTCTCAAATGGCACTTTTGGTTGTAGTGAATATCTAGTGAAATCTAATTCAGTTTTTCTTCTGCTGCTCTAGTTAGATCTCCAGAACCACTCATCAGGCATTTAATCCTTAGTCAATCTCCCGTGCTTTTATGCCATACTTTCTCATCATGTCACACACATTTTGATTTTCACACTGTGAAAATAAGCTCAAGTTGCTGTCAAGATGACATTTGCCACTGCTGCTAGAAAACATTTGGGATATGGAACTTGAAGTGTTCACATTTGTTCTCAGGTCACTGTTGGAGATTTGATACTGGACACATAAAATTTAGATCTTATCTGTTCTGTCCACTTCTTGTCTCTCATAAATTTTGCTTGTCAACATTGCTTTCCATCAAAATTGCGATTACTGATCATACTCATGAACACAAGCAGTTTTGTTCCCCAGAACAGCAATTGCATGTTTCAGGATCTTTATTGCAAATTTAAAATAGTCTTGCTTGTTTTGAACACTTTCACTAAAGATGAATACCAGGAGTGCCTCATGCATGGACCTTGTATAAAGATTACAACATCTTCTGTTGTAATCTTTATACAGGGTCCATCAATCCAGGGCCCCGAATAAAGATGGTTTCTAGGAAGCTGTGTAGGGATTAGGGTCAAAGAAATCATTCTCACCACATCCAGTATTGTCTGCAGGAGACTTCTAAATGAGGTGGGTTTTGGGGAAGAGAATATAAGTTGGGAGGCTCCTGTAGCATCGGTCACAGCCTGCCCTCAACCTCCATCCTTCCCCTGGATGTCACCACCCTGGGGAAGCTGCTGTGTGGCAGGCAGGAAGGGACAAGCCCTCAGGTCTCTGCCACAGGGCTGTTACAAGAGCTGACAGGGTAACTTGCTGTCAAACCCAGTGTTTATCTGTATGCCAAGGCATCCCTGGCCATCAGCTTTTGAGAGTCTGCTAAGGATGAATCAAGCATGGGGGACCACGAAGGTAAAACACAGTGTCATGATGGCAGAGACAGATCCCAGAACCCTTCTGGGGTGGAGGCCAACCTGGACTTCACTCTCCAGACTAAGGAACTTATTGAAGAAGTAGACACATAAATATCAGTTTTTACAGTTGTGGAATTAGGGGATTCAAGCTGATTCAAGCTGTCAACATGCTTCAGCACTAAATCAAGCTACATCAGGAGGACAGTTGTATCTGCTGAAACTTTGCTTATGGTTTCAAATGGGATATAAGACTAGAAGTTCCGGGGTTTTTTTGTCATTGGCACTTTAATAGACCATTTTACCTCTCTTAAATTGCAAAGTATGAAGAGCTTTGAGTTAGGAAAAAAACAGAGACAAAGGGAAATTATGCATATTTCATTGTTCAGTTCAACAGCCAGGATTTTTAATTACATAAAACACTCATCAAGTATTAGCAATCAAATGTAGACTTTATACAGCACAACAAAATAGAATGAATAATATAAAGCCTTTCCAGAACTAATAAGAATAACTACTCTATGAATCAAAGGATGATTGAATATTCTCCAGTATCTTCCCTGCTTTCAACTATTTAATCCAAGTACCTTCTTCAAATGAGAAAATCTATTTTATATGAAAAAAAAGCTCATGTTTATTAACACAAAAATCAGGGCATTAAAGCAACCGCTAGACAGGAATTTGCATAACTGAAAACTGCATAACTGTTTCATAATTTTCTCTGATGGAAGATGAAATTTTTTTATTTATATCCTTTTTTCCCTTGACATTTTTCCTTTTTCACTGCAATCCATCAAAATTTAACACAGCTCGCTAGGGACAGCTGCCTGGTCTCAGCCCATGCAGCTCTATTTTCGTGTATTTAATTTGCCTCAGAAGAGCAATTAGCTATATGTACGGCTTTTTTATCTGTACTTTTTTTTCCTGGAAACTGCCAAATTGAAGCAATATGTAAAATATACAATGTCATGCAAGGTACCTGTAAGAGAAGATACTGACAAACAACCCATGTTTATGAAAAAATTATTTCTCATTAATCTAAGTGAGGAATATATATATATATATATATATATATATTTATAAAAGAAGAAGTCTGATTTTATGTATTATTGCATACAAATGAGTAAACATAGCAATTAAAACAAGTGATTTTAAAAAATGTAACTGTTAGATGTCTCACCATAACAAACAAATTTTCATTATTTTCAATAATATTAGCCTTAGGATAGTGATAGGGATACTGTCTTGTGAAATATATGTATAATCTCATAGTCATCATAAAAGATGTTTCTTAAAAATGTTTCCTCTCATGGAACATAATTCATTTTAATTCCAGCATTTAACACAAAATTGACATGACCTCATTGTTTTTTTTAACCCTGGAGATCCAGATATAAAGATGAAAATGTGAAAAAATGTTGGTTTTGCCACAGCTGTAACATAATTTTCAACTTGGAGTGTGAATAAGAGATCTTAGATTATTTTTTATTGGGCTAAATATTCAGCTTACACAAAATAAATCACCTCAATGGTTGAATCTCCAAATAATCCAATTTTCAATCAAATGTTCTGAATCTCATCTGAGCCTTGTGACCCCAGTATCAGAAGGCATGTTCATGTGAAACATAGTGCTGATTTTCATGTTTTTCTCTCTATCACTCTTCTCTTTCTTTCTTGCCATGAAATGGTAAATATGTTATCCCTTTCCAGTTTCTAAGTGAATAGTTTGCCTTGAATGACTGACAGTAGGGTTTTATAAGTGTTTATCTGCTTTCTGCTACTTTTTTCTTCTATCACTGTTCTGTTATAAAGTGTGGTTAGTGCCAGTCACATGATCACTTTGATCCCTTTGAAGCAAAATACTTGGGTTATTGGTACTCACAGATATTGAATGAATAGGTAGTTACTATAGCACACATCATATTACTGACATGGCAAACTAAAGGTTAAAAATACTTGCACTTGATTTTCCTAATAACGCTCTAAAATCTCTGATATTTGAGGATCTAATGCTGGTGTGAGACTGTCTCTCTACAGGGCAGCAAGAAGATTTTCATCCTCTCCAGACACCAACCTGCAAATATCCAGCAGCTGTTGATACTGAGCTTTTAAAGAACACAATGCATTTAAAGGAATGGAAGTGAAACCTCAGCACTGTGATCAATACCATCTTGAAAAGAATCAGAATATCTGCTGGAACAAAAGAAAACAATCCATAGGGGCAACAAAGTGGTCCTCAGTAAAGCAAACCATTGAAAGCAAACGGATGGAGTGATTTAATATTAAAACCTGATATCTTTATATTGTAAAATGATAAATAATTAATCTCTTTCTACATAACTGGGCTGTAATTAGCAAGAAGTTTAAAATCTGCTCTAGGATTAAGTACAACTGCAGACAGGCAATGCATGGCTGCAGATTTCAGGATGCTGTTTCAGCCTATTTTGTCTGTCCTCAGCCAAAGGAAGAGAACATGAGAATGTGCCTGTGATAAACCTACTGTGTTTATGGATTTCAGCGCCCAAGGGGGCGGGTGAGAGTGGGAGGCAGCTGCAACAAAACCAAAAACATTTCATTTTTTTCCTGAGAATTAAGAGTGTGTTCCAAAGGACGGCAATTTAAACTGGATTTCAGCCCTTGTAGTCCCCAGAAATCCTTAAATTTGAATTGAAAGAGGCACATAGAACCCATAACAAAATGCTATTGCACTATATGTGGAACAAAATTGTTTGGAAAGCACTGATGTGAGTAGCTTTTAATATCCCATTTCCAATCATCAGTAATCTAATCCAAACTGACTGCAGCCATATTTAATAAGCATACTTTAAAAAATCATAGTGAATTAATTGTTTTAAACTTTTATTCACCTTCAGTTAGTGCCAAACCTGTGCTCTTATCTCTGACCAGAATTTAAACAGGTGGCAGTCTTTGCGTACCTCGGTGCCCCTCCAATTCTCTTTTTTTCCTTTTAGCACAGCCCTACATTCGCAAATGTTCAGAAAAAAAATGAAACCCCTAAGTCTCTGCATTATACAGTACTGATTGCCCCCTGCTGCACTTCCTTTCTACAACGACCTCACTATACTGAGGTGACCAAAAATGCTCATGGAATATTAAATACGACCTCATTAAAGGGTATAAATGTCCAACAACTATTGCTTTACTTGTGCATCTCACTATGGGTCAAATCAGCTTTTGGCTGTGTTCTTGGACTTCACTGACCTAGTATTTCTGAGAGAGTAATTTGGCTGACTGTGTCCAGAGAGGATGTAGTGTTAGTATTTATCTTTTTATTTTCTTTATGGAAATTAGGGTGGGAAAGGGCCCAGAGCAATATGTCTTCTGTTGTGGAAACATTTTTTCAGTCCTTACTATGATACAAATGCAAAACTCTGCAATATTAATTTGCAGTTTTTAAGATGGGCTGGAACCGAATGGTAATGCTGCTGTAGGACTCCCTGAGAAATAATGCCAAGGATTTTTTTCTTGACATTCAGCATGAAACTCCCAATCTAAAAGCAATATAACATCCTGCTTTTAGTGGTGATCTATCTTTTCCCTCTTTTAACCTCATTCTTACACAGGCATCATCTTATGATTTCTTTCTTTCCACATCACCTCTTTTAATCCATCTGTCTATCTTCATAACTCTTCCTGTTGCTCTCTTCTGCACTCTTCACAGTATCTTTCTGTTTTGGGGTGCTTTGAACTGCACACAACTGTTGCAGGTGAGGTCACAGCAGGGATTCAGAGAAAGAAATTATTGTTGGCAGTTCGCTGTTACATGATGGCACCCTTCACAGGCTGCAATTTTAATCCTTAGTGGCCATTTCAGCTTTATACCAGGTTTTATTTCAGAGTTTGTGTGCAGATTTCATGACACCGGAATTACCCATCTGTTGTGGAATCAGGGCTGCTGTGCACTGCAGGAAATTGTTTGTTAGACTGTAGAGCCAAAGCAAAATCTAATTGGATGCACCTAGCATTAAACTGGAGCATAACCTAACCCTACAGTTTACTCCCAGCTCTGTAGCTGCCCACATGGTGTAGCTGTGAAGGAGTACTTTTGAGAAGGAATAGTTTTATGAAGGAGTACAGCACTTTTTCCTGTCTTTGTTTTGTTTACAGGTTCCTTACTACCAGGCCATTTTGATTGATTCACTTCAGGGTCCCACCCTAGCAATATAACAAGGACAACTGTGCTTGACTCCTTCTGCCCTTTCAATTCAGGCTCTGCTCCCCCATTTGCCCTGTTGATGGCACACCATGCTTCAGGGTATGTCAGACATACCCTCAGGTTTCTATCTTCCAGTTAAGCTCTTCTCCTGCACACCCCTGAGTCACATGTATTCTTAATTTCTCTTTTGGTGTATATTTGCATTTTCCATCCCGGATGGGATTCTGGTGTACACCCAAGCAGGAGATGATGCACAGATTTAGTTTTTTCAGTAGGTATCATCTTTTCATCATCATTTTAATTATTTATCCAGCTATGCAAAAAGACCTAAAGAATATTCCATGTTTGGAAAGGCAATAAAAGCACACTGGGAAGATTAAATTGTTAAGAATCCAGAGTGCAGAAAGCAGCATACTTTCAACTTCCCTCTTCTTTTCTTGCAGTCCTGCTACTTTGAGAGCTGATAGTCTACAAGGATCAGTCACAAATGGATGCAAAACACACAAAGTCAAGATCCCTTCTATTCTATGTTCTGCATGATTATTATCTTACATTTTAGAGTAAGTTATGTACAAGTTACATGGAATATATAATATCTCTCTGAATTAAAAACTGTTACTAAAAACTGGCCCAATCATCAGCCATACATAGTTCAACTCTGTTTTCCCTTGCCAGTATATGAACTAAATACTGTAGAGAAATTTTTGAAATCCAAGCAAGAATGTGAGGGGGAAATGTCTGCACATACATAATTTCCTTCTTAATTTAACAAAACATGTATTTTCAGTTTAAAAACCATGAAATGAAAATGCAAATCCAAGGCCAATCTTGTAAAGGGTTTTCTATCTAAAAAGAGATCAAAAGCATTTCTAGATTTCCTACCAATCACAATACTCTACTACCCAGACAATTGAATTTAAAAATATTTGAGTGGCCACCACTGGTTTGCCTCCTTTAAAGTTGTACTCTTTTATGTCTTGGTAAGCATGATTTGAAGAACTGAGAGAGCAGCAAATCAAAACAGCAACAAAACCATCAGGAAAACGAAAAGAAAAAATAAAAAGCCCATGGCATAGAAATCAATTACTGAGGAAATCACAGTAAATAAATTTCAGCAGAAATGATGTCAGGTATCAAACAGGAGAGGAAAACATATTCCTCCAGGCAGCAGAATGTATATTGTTTTTATCCAAACCTAGCAATGGCAATTCTGTAGCTGAAGATTAGTGGCTCAAATTCTGCAGCACAAATCAAAACAGAGCCTTCAAAAACCATCCATATAAATGAAGCAGACTTAAAATGAGTATCAAGAACATCATTCAAGTGTACCATAGCAAATAATAGACTAGACTGTATCCAGTGTTCAGTGACTCACACTGAGAGTGAACCCTGCTCTGTAAAAGGCTGCAACACCTCCTTTTTATACCACCTGTTTTTCCAAGTCACTGCAGAGCTGGTAGCAAACCCTATTTTCTTTCCAAGCCCAGGGCTCTCTTTCTGCTGCTGACTATTGCTGGGACAGAAGAAAGAAACATCCCAATGATCTCAGAAAATGAACCCATTTTTACAGCACCTAAATCCTTTGAAGAGAATCCAGGAAAGGTCAGGAACCTTATCTCCTCCTTTTCTTCTTAGTGGCCAGGCATGTACCAGATACAATCTGGCCTAGCAGAGAATTAAATATTTCTCATACTGAATGGAACAACACTCTGAAGTCTTCTCAGCATCAATGGGCTTTGTGTCTGTATCACATTCAATTTCAGAACCAGAACAAGTAGTTCCTTACATTTAAAGAAGAATACACTGGAAAAGCAAAATTTAATGGTTAATGTGTAACTTGAATGTAGCTGGAAAAAATAGAGAGAAAAAGATGGAATGGGTAATAATATCTTTGCTACTCATTACAGCTGATCTAGCACATGATTTTGCATATGAAATTAATTTCTAATTTAAGAGGAGATACGATGATGTGAAGGAGCAAAAAAAAATGAAAATAATAAGTTAGGTCTTACCATTTTTATTTAGTTAGTGGATTTTCTGGAAACACACAAAACTTGTATTAAATTTGTTTCCTTTTTTAAAAATATTTTTAACAATAAATAAAACATTCCCACGCTGTGGATTATTTAGTCTCCTATAATTCCTTATTATGGCTATGATTTTGTACCCAGGCCTAGTGGCTAGCTTTGTTTCTTTTCTGTAACTAGCCTTTATAAACTGCAATTGGCATTCACTCAAATAAATTTTGTTTAGTCACCAAAAAAATCTTTTGTTGAATATGAAAAAATCTTGGATGCTAGCCAACACAAATCTTGATTTGCTTAAAAGCTTCAAAAAGCAAACAAACGCAAACAATACATTAAAATGGGATACAAACATAGTAAAAAAAAAAAACTTTTGACTAGAAATTATTTCCTTTTTGTTCATTTTTATTCCTTTTCAGCTTTAATATATGACTGCCTAGTACTCATGAAATTTGTCAGTTTGGAATAGTTTTATAACACAAGTTGTTTATTTTTTTCTGCAACTTACTTAAAATCTAAGGTATTATTGTAGTGATAACTTTTGCAGCCTCACATTTTTCCCATGTTTCTGTACATCTCTAACCCTCGTCAAAGAAATTCATGCAGTGATACAAAGTAGCACCTGACTAGCTTTGAGCTTGTGTGGGATGAGTTTCTCTTTATTTAGAAATAGTACAGGAAATGGTTATTCAGACTGCAAGGTGCACAGGTTAGGTGGACAGCACAGAAAAAGTCTGAAACAGCTCAAATACAGAAATACCGGGTCATGTAATGTCTTAAAACTTCACCCCAGAGCAAACACTGAAATCCTAAAACTCATCTGCAATTACCACAGACAAGACCTTCATGTTTCAGGTTCATCTAGTCATCTGCTAGATGTTCATGTTCATCAGTGTCTCATGAACCTGAACAAGAAGGACTAAGCAGATCCACGTGCTCCAGTGAAGGGCACTAAGCAGCAGCCCACGGCCACGGGGGACTATGGGAGGAGGTCTTGCAGTCTTCAGAACACAAGGGACTAAAGGAGCATTATGCTCTTCAATAGAGTGAAAATCATATCTATATATAGACTGACTGACACTGGAAGCACTCAGCAGTTTCTGGAAACTAGTAATAGTAGCTAACCACAATCCACTGGTACAGCCACATTTTGTTTTAAAATTCTTCTTATATCTTTGTCTGCTCTCCATTCTTTTTGTTTAAAATAGCCATTTGTAATATCCTGTACATTTATATGCCAGGTGGAAGATTATTTTCCTGTGGTTTCTAATCATGTGGCATAGCATGAAGGATAGAGTCTCATTAAGGATCAGCTTTCTTAAAAGATTCTGTTCATAGGTAACACTGCTTAATATGAATTTTATGGCACAGCAGGGCTCTCTTCCTCATCTTTTATTGCTAGGAGCATTTGTAATAAACAATAATATGAGTAATATTCTATTCGATTAGTACAGTATTTTCTATCTGATGTTTTTCAAAGCATTCATGAAAATATTTAGCATGCAAAAAATGCATGAGGAGCCTTCTGTGAGGAGCCTTCTGATTTTCACTCTTATCTCTGCACAGTTGGACCCATCTTAGTCATTTGTCCTGTAAGCTGTTGAAGTTCATTATCACCAGCTAAAATTAGCTCATCATACAGCTCAGTTCATGTAAACAGATAAAATTATGACAAACTTATATTTCAGGTCAGTTTCTACCAACAGTTTGGTTGACATAATAATTCCCCAGGCTGCAGTTTTTATAATCCAAAGAGACTATTGCTGCTTATGAAAATGTCCAGAAAATACCCAATTCCCTTCTTCCATCATCCCCCCATCCCCTCTTTCAGCATTTGTTTCATTTTTAGTATTTTTTATGATCTGTGAAATGGAAAAGTGACCAAGATCAGCTTTAACTTCAGGAGTAGGAAGGTTAGTCCATGCTTGTCTTTGTCATAGAAACACAGAATAATTTACACAATAAGAGTCCTTGGATCCCTGCTCAAAGAAAGTCCTGCCCATGGCCTCGGCCAGCCAAGATCTGCATATTTCCAGGGATGCATGTTCCACATCTTCTCTGGAGAACCTGCTCCTGGAATTAACCACTCTGTGAGGACATTTTTTCTTACCTGTAGTTTGAGCTGGATCTACATGTGGCATCTCTGCCCTGATGAGACTCTGTGTCATTGCTACCAGGACCTGTTGCTGACTCCTGGTTATAATGTACTTGTCAGGTCCCCATGTCCTCTCCTTCCCAGCTGCTTCCCAGCCTGCACAGGAGCTGCATGGCTCATTCCCCTGCAGATCCAGAGATCTGTGTTTGCTTTTGTTGAGCTGTATGAGGTTGCTGTCAGCCTATCATTCCTTACAATTTTAGAACTGGATTGTAATTATTCTTTATTATTTCACCAGCCCTACCATTGCTAAACCTGAAATCAGGCAAAGCTGGTAGAGAACACTAAAATTAATGACAAACACTGCTTTCATTTTCTCCTCTCCTCTGCACTTTTTAATGAATGGGTCTTCTAACTATAGGAAAATGTGGGCAAAACACAACTCACCACCTCTGCTTGTGAGGAAGATGCTGCTGCTGTACTGCCAGAGCTGAAGAGCTGCCTCCAATACAGAAATGGCAGGGATGCTCCGTGAGAATGGAAGAGTAGACATCCAGAGCTCAGGTTTTACCTTCAGCCTGCTTGTTTCTTAGATGTAGTTACAACACACATCTGCTCAACTGTGCATGGGGACAAGTGATTAGGTGAAGCAATCCTCTCCTGAAGCACTGTAGATATTTCACTTAGTTCAGCTTTGAAAAGGGGAAGATGACAAATCAAACCATTCTGTCACTCTCAGATGTGATATCCCATGTTCTTCACAGAGAGGACATCCAATCCTGTTTACAGTTTTTTCAGCATAAGTATAAATGAATCTGCTTCTTCCAGTGGAACAAAATGATTTTGCTGTTTTTATTCTCCCCTAGAGAAAAAGGCCTGTTTCAGTTGTATTGGGTATCAAAAATATCATCAAAACATAATCTGAAAGAGTACATAATTATTTTTTCATTTCAGATCAGTCTTTGACAGACATGCCTGAAGGCAAAATAGATTCATATCCCTAACAACCTTCTAGCAGCTGAAGTCTACAAACAGATTATACAATGTGCAAATTGCTATTTCAACAAATCAGGAAGGCCTAAAATAAATCTCTGAAAAGTAAAGTAACTAAATTAAACTCCAAAGAGTGAACACATTCTGCAGTGCACAAAACTGGATGGTCATTTAATAGATTTCTTTTTAACTGCATTCATTTTGTTAAAGGAAATATTTCAAAATTAACAAAATCTGGATTGGTTCTTCTAAAAGCTGCACTAAAGTCAAACCAGCTACACTGACTTACTTCTAGAGACCATGAAAACTCAACCATGTCATGAGGGTAAGAAATGGGAACTCAGATACCCCCATACAATACATATCCAGAGTACACTCTTGAATTACACAGGAGCCTGAGGACAAGTTGTCTCGGAAATAACCAAAACTCCATCGTCTAAAACTGAGTTATATCTTCTGTGGTAGCATCTCCTTTGGGCTTTAGTCCTGCAAGTTTTGCTACAGCAGAAATAGTTCAGATTTCTCAGTGACACTGTATCTCTGGAAGGGGTTTTCAGAGTTCGAAGTTGAGACTTTTTTCAGAATCAGAAAACTGGGTGTTCTGAAGAATCTGATTAAAACTTGCAAGTGAATCATAACGTCAAAAAATGCAGAGAGAATATATTTCATGTAGGCAGCTGGCTATCCTCAGGGACACACTGATGGCCTTAACTGTCCATAAAGAAAAGTTAAATAGCCTATTCTTAGAATTTAGGGCAAGGACACGGCCATGCAATCTTTTTATTTCCCCCTTTAGTTTGTCCAGTTTCACTTGTTTGAGGAACTGACAGAGGTGCTGAGAAAGGAATAAAAACAAAGTGAATCCACAGGGAGATAAATCCTCCATTTCTTGGTCAATCTTAACTGTGACCACATGGCACTGCACTACATTTCCCAGGGAGGAGATGGTGCAGCTGGGTAGTGCAAGCCCTCCCTGTGCTTCCCAGGATCCAGGGCAGCCCCCCTCACCAGCCCATATCTGTGTCCTTCTTGTGACTAAATAATAAAAGTGTGTATGTCAGGTTTGTAGCTGATTCACCAAGTATTACCACAGAAAAAAATGCTTGTATGGTATGTAATGGCATGACCAATGCAAGCATTTATCAAAGAAAAAATAAAACCCAAAGTAGGAGACTGATTTCATTGCACTCAGAAATGCTTCTGATCCAATGAAAAGCTTTATTTGTTCAATTAATGCTATACAAACAATAGTTACCAGATTATCACCAGAATGCTTAAATCTCTACATCTGCTGTTTGTCTATGGATGAGACAGCAGGTAATAATACTTTTCTTATTACATGATCATCTAATATCCACATTTTTTAATGGAAGAACACAGTAGTATCTAAGTGGAGAGTTTTGTATTACAAGCAGCACCTGTTTTAATTACCGCTGTGTAACAGTGAATCAAAATACAACAATAATCCAAAATACCAAAATTAAATCTCAGAGTGCATCTGTACAAAATGAAGCAAAAGCATGTGTGCTTTCTCACATGGTTTCAAAATATGTACTTAAACATTTTAAGAGAATCGTGCTCTCCTTTAAGTAGGAATACAATCTGGTAGTTATGCTAGCAAAGCTTAAAGCATTTAAAGCAGCAGCATTTCTTCAAGATTTAGCATGCATGCCTCTCAGTTAATGCTCCCTAGGTATTTTAAAAAACTGAATTATCTATTTATGTTTAAATTCTGAAACATGTTTCATTTAGTCTGATAGTACAAAGTCTTACTGAAGCTTTTTAATCCATTTCAGCTTCAGCAAATATTCTCCACAGTATTTCAGCTGAAGGCCTTCCTGTTTGTCTTAATTTACTGTGAATAAATTTGTTTCTACAATTAGCACATGGGCCCCTAAAGCCAGAAATACCCTAAATTAGTGGTACAGTGCATTTTGGGATGTAACTTAATTACCAAATCTAAGTACTAGAACTATGAACCAGAAGCTTATTATAAGTATTAGGCTACTTGCAAAACCATACTGAAACTTCCCAATGGAAATATGATGGTCTTAACCTGTTTCACTAATTAAACCTACTTCAAGCAATGTGAGGCATTATGTAACATTCAAAAATTAGGAGATGAAACAGTTTTCTTTTTGTGAAAAATCCTTTTATATAAGCCTGTTGAAGCACATGTGGCAATTAAAAGTACTAGGCCTGTCATTTTAAACTCTTCCAGATAAGCACAGAATCTTTTGTTCCTACAGTTGTGGCTATTTGTGGGAGCAAGCAAGAAATGCCATGGGTGTTTTGAGCTTTCCTTTGCCTGCAAATGTGCAGATCAACAGAGTGATTCCTCTGTGCATTCTCGCTTCATGTGAAAAACATGAGCAGAATTGGGTGCCAGGAAAGCACATTTATCTGACGTGAGCTGCAGAAAATCTGTCTCCTGTGCTCAAAGGCAGTGGTCTTCCACAAAGCCCTGGAGAGAAGTTTGCAGTGCTGCTGCACGAGACTGAATAATTCAGCTTATACTTCTTTTAAGAGTCACAAAGCAGTGACAACAGCAAAGGAAAGATATTTGTTAGAGCAACTTGCTGTTTAGGCTTTTTGGCTAATGCAGCATACCTCATGATAAATGAACTCCTTTGAGAGGACACAGGGCCATGCCTGCTGCCAGCTTTGGGTGAAGATTAAAGCAGTTTGTGAAAGTCTTAGCACATTTCCTTGCCTTTACGATTTTGCCACCATGCCAGCATTCTAGCATCACACAAAACTTACTTTTTTCCATAATCACATAATCTAAATCAAGAGTTTGGTTTCTTTAGTTATAATGAGATTTTCATACATGGCTCCAGCCCCAGGCAGGGCACCATCTGCAGCACTGATTGTTAAGCAAACATTGCCACATTAGTCACCAGACAGGTACAAAATTAACACTATCCAAAAAAATCAAGAAACAGATTAGTGGGAAAAATAGGTCTCTGAAGTGCATACCACCTAAAACTAGAGTTCTTATCATTTTATTTATCTGAATTTGTTCAAAGTTCTTCATGATACATTAAGCAGATGAATCTTTTTAATTATATTTCCATTTCTTGCGATGATGTGGAACTGGTATAATAATATAATAATACATAGTAAAATCATGCAATCATACTAGTGAGGTTCATCTCCTTCCCTAAATAACAATAATGTGAATGTTGTTGTTATTTATATGTAGTTTTCTTAATCACTTTGTATTGCATTGCATTGCTATTTTACATCAATATTTACATTGTCACAGTCTCTATGGCTAATACTACTTACTAGCAGATAGCAGGGCAGCTGCTCACCAACAATAAACTGTTTTGGCTGTGAGGTCCCTGGGAAAGATGGATGGATATTCACCAACATAACAGGCTTTTCTTTTGGAAAATTAGGAGAAAAACAGGAGAAATAGCACTCTTGCACTGTTTGGGTGGGACCTGTCTGAGATGCACACTCTTTTCCTGAGTGCTGGGAAAGTTTGCTGTGCCCCACCATTTGGGATATAGTCAGCAAATATCAGGGACTTGTCTTGAGTTGGTATGGCTTTGCTTTCAATTGTTCTTTTGTTGTTCTTTTTACACAGTTGTAGAGGATGAGCAGTTACTCATTGCACTCTCAGCACAATTCATTATCTTAATAATGTCTTTAATTAATTCTTTTGTTCATCTCCTCTTCAGTGCAAACTCTCTTTTCAGCATTTTTTAACAGAGGTTTGTAAAACTTATCTTTGCTGTCTTTTATTTTTTTTTTCTGAACCATCCACCTTTTAGGAGCAGATTCAAGGTATGTATGGTTCATGTATCCATTTTTTCAAGGCAGTGACACCCTCACTATTTTACATTCCATGTTATACTCTAGCTACTCTATCAATTTCTTCACTTTCTTAGAAGATGGTGCACATTAAACAACATCTTTTATTAAGTACTCCAAAATGATGTCAATTATTTCTTCTGTTGGTTGCAATTAACTTTGAAAGAGGTGATGTGTATGAGCAATTTACACGAACACTGACAACACAAATTTTCAGTTTTCACTTGTGCACTGTTCATTCAGTTTTGTTATCTCCCACTGAAAATTTAGAGACATCTCTTGGATTTTTGAAACAAGTATGTATTTCCTAGCTGTAAATTTGTCACCTAACAAATAACTTCTTTTTCAAAACATGACTAATTACACAAAGCAGGATGAAACATATTAAATATAACACTTGCTTCCAAATGGAGGCTTGTGTCAGTCCAATATTATTTAAAGTGGTTGGAAAAGATATATGGTGAGATAGTAAGGCGTATACAATTTCATGTGCAATTTAAAATTTTCCATGAAGAATCATACCAAAGAAAATTTAAAAGGTTCCAGGCAAAATAGAAAAACCTCAATGTAGAAAGAATTTTTCTTAAATCTGAAAATATCAGATGTAGAAGCTCTATTCCCACCCAAAGGCATTTCAAAGCCATGTTGATGTGCACATGGAACATATTTTAAATAAACTAATCTTTTGTTCAAAATATAGTTCAACAGTTAAACTAGCCATTCTTTCCTATGCAGAAGAATGCATAGGAAATTTTCTGATTTTCTTTTCATACAGATAATCTTTAAGGGTTTAGCTGGAGGAGCAGGCCCAGGCTGGGGTGAGTGATCTTGTTCTCAGGCATGGAGTTCAGATCAGAATACTTTTGAGACAATTGTGATTTATTGTTTCAAAGTTTTGATTTTTAGTACTGGTGCTACTTTTTCTGTCTCATTCCAAGACCACCCATTTCTTCATTCACCTCATTCAAGGGATGTTACCTTCCTCTGATTCTTTCTTTTACTGTCTAAGATTTCTTCTGATTCCCGATGCACTAAGCAATGTAGTGTCAATTGGTTTTCTCTCTTTGCCTACAAAGCTATTCAGAAGTCCTGCTTAGAGTTTCTAATTTGCTGTTAAATTTATTTTACTGTAAATACTAAAATAATCACATTGTCAGAACATAGTGTAATGTCCTATAATGTGTAATGATTCTTCTAATGGTCCAGATTTGAAGTGGAATAATTTTTAGACTAATCACCTCATCAAAGCATCATAATGGAAACCTCAAGTGGTCTCTATAGCCTTGAACTCAACACATTGTACAAATCTAAATCTCACAATTGACCTTCTAATGCCTCTGTACCAGAAGCCTCACAACCTTCAATTCAAATAATGTTGCCAATTCGTATTCATCTATGTCCTGTACCAGCAAGGGCTACACAAATTTTCACTGATTGTCTCCCAAGACTATTGCTGTCATGTGAACAACACTCTCATGCCAGTAAGGAGTGTGTGAAAGCAACAAACACAACCATTCTCCAATCTGCACATTAAAGTGTCTTTGCAATGCTGGGGATTTCTAAACTGAACAATTATGCTCTATGCACATTCAGCTAACACACCCTGACCTACAGTTCTTATGTTGTAACTGGGGAAATGCCTAGCTGGTTCATATGATTCCAAACTGTTTTTATAATGTTTATGTCTGATTTATTACTTAATTTAAATTTTATGCCAGCTAGAATGAGATATGTCTTTGCTTTGAGGGATACAGGACTAACAGTGTTTGGGGTTTCAGCCTGAAATCCATACTTCCTGGTTTGCTTGGTCACTGCCAAAACAACATGGAAGATTTTTCTTGTGATAGGAGATGCAATATTTGAATGTAATGCAAATATTCTGAATGATCTGGAAAGGATTGTCACATAACTATATAATTTAAAAATCTGTATGATGCTTGAACAGATATAAAACTTGTTGAGTTTCTATCTTCTACAATGCAGAAGGATAGAAAATTTTTGTCTCATTCAAGGGACAAAGTTGGAAAAGATCTCTCAATAGATTCAGTTTTCTTTGAAAGTACAATTCTGCTCAAATTAAAGCAAGGTAGTGACCAAAAGTGATGCCATTAATCCACTTTCCAATCCAATTTCTTGCAAATCTAAGCTCTCCAAAACCTTCAGAGGAGCTGTATGGGTACAGTTTTGTAATGGTAAAAATCTTCAGGTAGTAAAAGGGTTCGTTTTCTAAAACCTGAGAAGCTACAGGAAACTGTAAGAAGTACAAGTGAAGAAATACAAGAATATTTTCATCATTCCTCTATGAAAAAAAATTATCCTTACCTTTCTTACCCCAGCTGCAGTCAGAGAAAGTCAGGCTTTTAAGACTTAAAAATGGTTCCTTTTTGTCAGCCCTAACTTGCAATGAAACATTTGCTATGGATTCACAATATTAAAATGCAGGAGAAGATGCACTGCTCTCCAGTCTGCCCTTGTGTCTAAATGAGTCTGTCAAAGAAGTATACTGAAATATAGCATTAATATAAGGGACAAAGCAAAAGTAATAACTATTTCTGATAATTCCTGCATAATTCAGCAAACAAAGCACAACAATAAGACAGCATTTCCAGGGTGGTAAAATAACCTAGACAATGTTTTTATTCATAGATCAAATAGATTACCATATAAACAAATAAAAATAAAGGTAAAGTAGAAATAAAGCCACACTTCATATGTGATTTTTATTTAGTTTCCTTCCAAACCCACAAAAGGCAAGTATATCAGGAAAAGGATATAACTGTCCTTTCACTGAAATTGTGATGCTTAAAAGTCAGCATTTTTTAGAAGAACACGAACGCAAATACACAAAGAATAGACTTCTCAAAAATAGGAAAGACAAAGAGAGGCTCTAAGAAAAAGTCCACTAAATGTCTTGGTTTCCTAAATGGTATTAACTCTCCTTTATATACATATCTTTATATATGTATAAACTTTATTTACCTTTACCTCTCATTTCTTTATAAGCCTCTGCTGCCTAGTAAAATTTTGAGCCTTGACTCTGGCTACTGACAGAGGGTCTTTTACAAGAAAAGATCTTTTTAATATTTTCATTTAAGGATTTTTGGGCAAAGTCCTATTTGCAAGGTCAAGACAGAGGTTTTATATTCCCAGGTCATAGAATATCCTGAGTTGGTAGAGGTCAACTTCCATCGAGGTCAGCTTCCAACAGGTAGAATAATATCTTCTGGTAGTCTCACAAAACCACAATACCATATCTGGTGTAAAGATAAAAAGCAATGAAAAATTACATTTAAAAGTTAATTTATTTTATTGATTAAATATTATCATTTTAATATGTAATTTGACTAGTGCATTTCCATTTAATCTATGAGTGGTTGCATAATTCTACCCTTAAGAGTGAAATAATTTTCTTTCCTTTAATCCCAAATGATATTCTCCTTTCACATTAGTCTTTCTTCCTCTCCTCTACCGCTGTCCAGATGACAATTAAACATTTATTTTCTGAACTTACAAATCCCTATAGCTCCTTGGTGTTTAGTATTAAAGCCAAGGTGTAGCTCAGGCAGAATATTTTCACTATGCTTTTTCTTTTAAGTCTTCAGTTGTGGGGTCTGTGAGGCACAACTTTATTTTCCATTTTTTCCTCTGAAGAAGAACATGTCCTTCTTTGATCATGTCTCAGAGAGAGTTCACAAGATTCTACCATCACCTACTCACTGACATGTTTTCTAATCTGTATTCTCTCAAACGCTGTAGATACCAGATTTCTCATAAAACAGATATTTCACTTAATCCTTCTTTAACTTCCTAGCCCAACCATTAGGCCTAGCCCTGTGGGCCATTTACCTGCAATTCTCCTTTTCAACACTTAGGACCTCAGTGCTATAACATGTCATTACTTATCCATTTGTTCCCTAAACAACTCTCTGGACATTGACTATGTTTTCTTGTATTTGTCAATAAAAAGCACATCAAACCTTTGCTTCCTGGAACCTGCTGCAGCAAAAATAATATCTCCAGGACCTCTTGTGTGTTTGCTTATTATCAAGAGGACAGGAGAAGAAGAGATGCAAGCAGATGACAAAAAGGGGAATTTTGTCAAATAATTATTGATATTTTCATGCTGGCAGTTGGTCAAGTTTTTTATTGAAGGAAGACTCTTTGATCCACTCTATTAATAAACATTCATAAAGTTCTAGAAATGAGTACAGTCACCTCTCTGCACATTGCTAAGATTCCTTGTAAAATGATGGTATTCTTCATAACATATTTGAATAATTTTTCTCCTCTTCCCAAGCTCTACTTTGACAACCACCCTTTCCTGAGAGGTCTCTGAAGTTCTGCTGACATCTGCTGAAGTTTCTGCTTTGGTGAAAGTAAGAAAGCATGAATGGTTTTTGATCCGAATGTTTTTAGGACACCAGAGGTTCCCATGTTAAAAAAAACCTACTTCCTTCGAAGAGTACTTCTAATGAAAGTCTTGTTTTAATAAAAGCAAATATTTTAATGTCTCAGCACTGTGTGACTTACTTTCTAAGTGTATATATTTGTAATCTGTTAGAGCATTACTGTCTACATGGGATCATTTGGCTATTTAAAATTAAACAGTACTCTGGGTGGAAAATCTGCAGAAACATCCAAACAAGCAGGAAAATTTCTTCTTTGAAGACTGCTAACATGAGGCTTTTGGATCTGGTACACCATGAAAATTCTTATTCTCACCAATTCAATAATACAAAACAAAGATATAAAAGTAAAATTAGCAGTAACTAGACCAAAAGACCTAAAAAAATATTATTTTTTCCTTTTTTTAAAGATGTTTTTAGTGACATTTCTCATTTTTAAAAAAGCCAAAATTTCTGGTGATATAATGTATTTAGTGTTCAAGTTATTATTTTGGCTCCTGAGTTGCAATACTATTTGTTCAAAAAGAGATAAAACTCTTCAAGGAAAATGCAGCATATAACAAGCTCTGTTATTATCACAGGGGGAAATATGAAAGGAAAACTGCAGCTAATACAGACTTCTGGGAAATAAAGCACAGTGTAATGGTAAATCTAATACAGCTTCTAAGTTTGTGTCAGCAAGGCTGTAAGGTGACTTGATGATGTTGAATATAAACTAAGGCATGTCTGGTAGATGTTAATGATGGTGAGATGCATACTTGAGAGACATATTCTTTCCAACTTCCCTTTGAATGCATTAGATTCCTGAGGCAATGTACCAACCATGACCTTGGAAGTTTTCCTGTAATTGAACTACCCAACATCACAAGTTCTGGGAAAAAAAAAAAAAAAAAAAAGGGGGGGGGGGGGGTGNTGAGACACTTTTTTTTTAAGAGCAGGTCCAGACTTGCTTCTTCCAGGGAGAAAACTCTGGTCCCTGCAATGCAGAATTGAAAATGCATTTGTTCTCTTTGCAAAACTGGGGGTGTTTTTTGGAAACAAAAAAAAAAAAAAAGGGGGGTGGGGGGATGGAGGGTTGTCTCTCAAGCTCCATAAAGAAATCTATTTTTTGATTTCTCATGCTCTGCCCATCAAATGATTCAATTTGATGAATATAAAATTTCAGAGTTTGACAGTACAGATGGCCCCAATGATGCTTGTCTTCCTTCACCTTGCAACTCAATCTTTTACCAAGTAAAAATCCTGAAATGAAAAGTTCTATGACATAGATTTGTACATTTAAGCTTAAATGTATAGCTCTTCAAAGGGTGCCCATGTATGTCATGTGGTAAAATACAAGTGAAAGAAAAGGGATCTTACTTGTCAGTGGAGTTGGGACAAGCTGGGACTAAGAGTTACATGGGTATGAGAAGTCACTGCTTAGACCTTTAGGACATGAAGTAATCTGGTACATCTAAAACACTTCTGGAAGGAAATTATAGGAATATGCCCTCTGTTGACCGAGAACCTATTCTTCTTTTTCTAGTAAATTGCTTAGGCAGGACTTTTTGGCTTCTGTCCAATTGGCTATCCTTAAGTTTGAGGTGTAGTCCCCAAGGTCCTATGAGGTGTCTTTTTACTTAATTGAGGAGAGAAACTTCTGGTCTTTTTTCCTTCTAAGGCAGACAAAAAAGAATTTGGCTCTCTGTCAACAGGGGGCACATTCCTACATCTGGCTCGAGGAGAAAACATAGCAGGAAATGTAAAAAATTGCAACATACAAGTGTATATAATATGAATAATTGCTGCATAGTTAAGAGCTTGAAAACATGCTGCCAGCAATGACTGATTGTAAAAAACCACATCATTTCAGTAAGATATTGAGTAAGAACAGCAGAGAAGTTGGGTGAAACATCTGACCCTAGAGGAGGCAGGCTCCAATTTTGGCTTTGTGTGTGAATGCTCAGTAAGTCATGTTCCCAAGAGGTTTTGTCCTGTGCCTTCAGTGGATAGAGGACTTGCCTCTGACAAAACCCTGGTGAGTCCCTGAGCCCCCAGGCAGACCACTGAGCCCCTGTACTGGCTCTGGGGCCACTGGGCTCACAATGCTCCTGTGACTGGCTCATCACCATGTTCTTCAGGGACTTCAGCACATAAATAAATAAAGAAAATCAACTCTAACTTGCAGGAGCCAAAAGGCCCAGTCCTGAGACCTAAAGGATCAGACCCTTAGCAATGAACCTGATTGTCCCAGGTAGGAGTTGTTCTAAAATTAACAGGGGAAGGATACAAACTAGACCTTGGAATGAAGTGGCATAGTGAGGGAGGCAGGCTAAAAAATCAAACTTTCATAAACAAGCAGAGAGACAGATGTCAGTGAAGCAAGCAAAATCTTATACAACACAGATATCCACTAAAATTACTATTACTGTCTCTCTGGGTGCAGGATGATGCAAGCATGTTACATGTAAACATCACAAGGAGGCACTTTCACAAAAGATCTAGTCTGAAGAATAAATTATTCAAATTAGTTGGTAAGCCCAAAAATATTGATTTTTGTTTTGTGAAGAAAACAGTTGTGGATTAAGTCTAGATTTTAAAACCAGTCAGTGTGGATTTTCTTAAGCTGCAGCCAGAGATCTCTTGTTACCTTCGTTTAATTGGAATTCTGATGTGTTTCAATTCTGCCATGCCTCTACCTCCAGACAGAAGTAGCAGCACTAAAGCAATTGTTGGAGAATCAGGTCTGAGATATTCAGAATAAGTAATGATTGACTTCAGAATTCAAGAAAAAGGGACTCATTTAATTAAGGCATCTGCGAATATTTTTTAATAACCTTGCCCTTTAACATGTAGATGTTTGAACATTTCAAGCAGAGCCCTAGAAATTCCTCTCTCTTCCTGTGAATGATTATTGCTATTGTATGCATTTCTGAGGATGAAATTAGATAGAAGTAGGACACCATTTCCCCCAGGGATAAAGGAAATTTTCCCCTTTCCTCTTTTACAGAATAAAGCTGTTTACACAGAGGAAATGGATGCATCACGTTTCTAAGAACAAGCTGCCATGCCCAGTAAGCAATTTTAATCTAGGGAGAATGAACGCTGCTTCTATGCAGCAAAGATACCTTGTCTTCTTCTGTTGTAAGAGCAGGAAGGTGCAGCTTTGTTCACAGAGCTCAGCAGATGCTGCTCACATCAGTGCTGCTGCTGCTTTCTCCCACCTGCTGTTATGTTTGTCAGTCACTGCTCCAGCTGCAGTGACTGACCACCAGGCAGGAGGCCCCCTCTGAGGAGTGTCTGTCTGAGGCTTACATTATTTGTAAATAAAGACAGCCTATCTGCCTCCAGTTCCCTGAGGTTTGTGGGCTTTACTGACTTGGTGACAGCTCACTGCCTGTTTCTTTATTACAGTTTGTGATTCACTCTTAGCAGGAATTAGGAAGTGACTATGTCTTTTCACTTACTTGGGGCAGAAGCTTATGTGACATTTGCATCATCCAGATTTAACATCAGGCCCTTGAAAGAGTCTCTGAAGTCTATTTGAGCTCATTTCACCCCAATCCAATAATGTAATCATCTGACCTATTTTATATTTAGATGAGATTAAACTCTGCCCAGAAATGCCTATTTTTCTCTGCTAAGTACAAAAGGTATCTACAAAACAAGCTCAGATCTAAACAGCTGTACTATAGAAAGCTAAATTTGTTAAATTCCAGATGGTGTCAGGACGGGCACAGTCTTGTGTGGGATTTACTCATGATGGCTTATCTGTTTGGGGAAAATTCTTTTGACAGAGAAGGTGTTCCTAGATAGTCTTTGTAATTAGCAAAATAATAGCAAGGTTCAGTTTAGGGAAGAGACTTTACACTTATGCTTAAATAATGCCTAAGGCTGAGATAGCCAGTTCAGGGAATGGAACATGTAACACTGCTCAAGGCAACTCAGCATGTTACCATTATGTTACTGGTATATGAGGATTCACAACAGACAGCAGACTCCAAGTTAAGACCCCCAACAACCCAGAGGAAATGATGGAGTAACCCAAATCTGAAGTGTCCTGTTGGAGATTATTGTCCTGTTTTGTTGTTTCAGCTAAGTCCCTCCCCTAAGAATGTAAATTTACACAAATTGCGAAGGAAGAAGGCACAAGAGAGTTAGACACGTTAGGCAGAACTTTAGCTGACTCTGACAATACAAAGGGCACCACAGGAACCACTTGCATATATAAACACTGCCATTATTTGGAAGAGATATGAGGACAGAGGTTACCTCACCAGCCTGCAAGGGAGGGCCAAGAAACTGTGGCTCAAATGCTAGAGGCAAAAGAAAACCAGCTCTTGAGCTTTGAGGAATGAGGTCTGTCAGACAGCCAGAGGTTGTGCTTCTTAACAGCACAAAGGACTGCTCAACCTGGAGGTGCTGAGGTGCAGGACTGAAGTGTTCCCTCAGCCACAGGAAGCATTTTGTTGGAGATTTAATTTACTTAGGAGGTTTTCAAGGAAGGCCAGAGCTAATGTCAACATTGAATATGGAGGAGTTTGGGCATGTATATAAAGGTCATGCATGATGCAAAGACAGACTGAGTAGCATTAAAGCTCATCTGGGCTCTCTGCAAAGCATGTGTGTGTATATGACTGGGGATATGGAAATCCATGAAGGAAGGATGATGCCCAGGCACTCACTGATATAGCTTTGTTGACTGCTCTTAAAAAGCAAACATAGCTTGTACAAAGGGCTTGCAACATTATGCTGTATTTGTGCCCTTCATGAGAGGCAGATTTGAGATAATTTTGCTGACTCCTCATTTCTTGGAGAATTGCTATTTGACAGAGGAGATGCCTCCCTCACCCTTTTACTGCTTGCTCTGCCAGCTGAGACTCAGCCTGGTGTAAAACCCAGACTTCTACATCAGGTACCTTTTCCTCAGCATTAGTAGTAAAGAAAAATTGATGTGAATTTGTTGCCAAAACAGAAAATTTAACTTGTTGATGCTAGGTTTCATTGTAACAACAACAACTTGCCTGAAAGAAATTACATTTCCTAAACTTTCGTCCACGTGGCAGGAACAGCTGGCAATAACTCGTGTTTCACACAATGTGATAAGAAACAATTGAAAAAAAAAATACCCAAAGGACCCAGTGGCATGTTACAGTGAAGTCTAGCAACTACAGAGAAAACAGGCCTTTTAAAATAACTCAGTCTCTGAAGTGTTTGCTGTCAAAAATATAAATGGAGTAGTCGAGATGATTAAAAAGACAGACGAAAATTTTTAAGAAAGGTTTTAGCAGTTATGATGGGTAACTACAGCATTCCTTAGAAAGAAAGAGGAAAAGATTAGGTGTCTGTGTCAGAGAATTAAGTTATGTATGCCAACCTTTAGCAAACTATCACTTCTCCCAGAGGAGTACATTCAATTCAATGACTTCAAGGTAGTGGTAATTTTCTAAACACCATTTCCACCCTGAAAAGTTACTCCTGTGAAGCAATGAATTAGCAACAGAAAAATGTACCAATAAATGTTTCAGATAACTGTAGAGAAAAGCAATCCCTTCAGGTTTCCTGGGATCAGCAGATCCCTGCCATGTGGTGATGGTCCTTCCTTCTTCAAGGTCCTTACTTCTGCAAGGACCTTGAACCCAAGTACTGGCATCAACTTTTAAATGTACATCAGAAAGTGTAATTATTGCATTTCCTCTCGTAGTCAGAAGGACTTTAAAAAAAAAAAAAAGGCTGATGGTTGCTATTTTATTGTCCTAACAAACCTCTTATTGAAGCACAGCAAGATGTCAGCCTGGGGAACAGAAATGTGAAGTGTTAAAAATGTAATTTTTCTGAGGTGCCATGTCCTAGCTTACTCTAAGCAGTGGCTGGTGGAAGGTATTGTCTGTATGTTGCTATTTTTAGAAACAGGCATCAAGGTGCCACAGGAGATGGCAGGCTGGGTAGGCACAGCCAACTTGTGACCAAGGGAAAACTGCTGAATGTGTACAGAAAGCCTCAAATCTTTGGTCCTCAACACTCAGGTTCTCAAAAACATACATGAAAAATTTACATTTAGTGGCCTAGGTGCCCACCCAGCCAATCACGTGCAGATGGCCACGAGCCTACTTGAAATAGTCATTTCAGTTAGAGAGGGTGATTAAGTTGTTAATAAAAATATGGACAGATTATGTGTTTTGGAAACTGGAAGGAGTGGTGGAAGTGTTCAGGTGACATGGTAGAAGCACTTTGACCAAAGGAAGAAATATCCCTGAAAAATAATTGTGCTGTTTGAGTACCAGTAGTACTTTCCAAAGACATCTATCAGAGACAGCAAAACTAATTCTTGCTCCTCTTCTGATGTTTGAAGTATCTCATGAAATCACATTTGCATTCTGAAACATTAATTAACCTGCAACTAAGTGTGTAGAAAACTTTTATTGAGCTGCAGGATCTTTAGAACTGAAATAAAGAAATATTGTCATATGTGAAGTTTTAGCTACCATAAAAAACCCATAAGCTTTATTGTCTTAAAATAAATATATTGCCCTAGCACAGTTGTTTGGGGTTTTTTTGAGCAGCAGGGGTTTCTTTAATCCAGTTTTTTAGTTACTAAACATTAAAAAGTCTGATTGTGAGGAAATTGCAGTGCATAAAATCATTCTTTTTGCAGTACACTACTTAACTCAGCCTGACTTAAGAAATTTCTCCCTTAAAATTACTATAATTAGCACCATGTTCTTCTGCTAGTTGCCTATGTGGCTGCTGTTCCCCCACAAGAGACACTCAGGTACAATGTGATGTTCTCTTGTCTTTAAGGTGCCAGATTTCCAACTTGACTTTGGAGCCAGCTTCCATACGTTTCCAGAAGGAAATGTTTCTAGAACAGAATTGCAAAATGGAAATACAGGGATGGATACTTTGGTGCGGATGACCAGGTGTGTATATGCACAGATACATATATGTCTTGTTATAGGATTCTTCCATCTTTGCTGCAAAGATAAGAATTTTTTTTTTTTTTACTTGCTCAAGGAGTTTTGCCAAGACATTGTACTTATTTTTTCTTTATATTTTAACCCACAAAATGTACCTTGTGAACTTTTACTCAAAGCAGTGTTTAAACAAAAACGTGTTGTACATTTGCAGCTTCTAAATACTTGGAGCTTTTTTTTAATGGCAATTTTACTCATTCAGCTCCAATACCAGCATGTCAAACTGACTTTACTTTTTTCTGTCATCTCACTGATATATATTGGTCTTGTAATGAATTTTAACTCTGAACCTTAACTGATGCAGCCTACAGCCCATCTCTTTGACGGCTTGAAATATGCACAGTAGTAAACCGAAAGCTTTGAGAATGGCAGTCTAAGAGACTTCTCTCACTTAATTCCAGCCCTTTAAAGGTTGTTCCAAGCTTGCTGTTCAATCTAGCTTTAATAGCAGCGAAAGCCTCCAGAGGACAAGGAATTGAAGCAGCAGGGATAAGAAAGCTGAGATGTTCAATGTTTATTGACAAAATCTAGATGCCTAATATTGTCTTGAATTGAACAATCTAGATGTCTAACTTTTAGATAGCAGAAGTTCAATTAAGGCACTTACTCTGTTAATGACATAAAAGTTGGGATAGTATCTCTCTTACATTCCCAGAGCTGTATTAATTCAGAAATGCGTACAAGACCCAAGAAAGAAATGCTATACTTAATTCAGGCACTAATGAAGTTACAAGTATGAATAAACATGTTGTCTGCTCGGTTGAATAAACTACTTCTAATTTTACATAATTATTTTTCAGAATACTTTCACACTGCTTTTACAGCAGAACTGTTCCGAATTAAGTGACATTTGCTGTTATTTGTGCTGGTCTAAGTAAGCTGCATAATGTGCATGTTAATGATAACTCTGGAATGTTCTCTTTGAAGAAGAAAAGAACCAAAGAAGAAAATTACAGAGTAATGTTAAACATCACAGATAGCACTGATAGGAGACACAATCTAGACAATAGGAACTACATAAAGCTTGATGATATGACAATAGATCATTTTTAACAAATAAATATCACTGAATTCATTAATACTTCTTTTTTTTTTTACTCAAATGATTGGAAACTACTTTATATTCCTATACAGTTCCCTGTTCAATATTGTAAAAATAGTGATATTTTTGAACCACTAAACTTAAGATTTAAATTTGGGAGATCTTCTTTAAACTGTGCTGATAGCTCTCCATGATTTTTTTATATTTTTTCTGTCTTAGACTTCATGGTGTCACTTCTTCTCTAGATAACCATCTGTCCTTGAAAATGTCTTGCTTTCCATTTCATGCACACCAACCATTTGAGCTGTTTTGTTGTAAATAAATTTATCCTCCTATATCTTCTCCTCTCTGTTGTCTGTTTGTCCAGCACATACACTGAGCTAAGCTTCTATGGTTATTTAAATGGAAAGCAGCAGAATTATTTCTGACTTTTTCTTGTGGCTACGTAAACCTTGTTGAATCAAACACAATACGTAAGATGCTGTAAATACAGAAAAGATAACTATCAACTGTGGAGCTCATTTCCCAGCTCTATCAGCAACTAGAATTCATGTATCTAAATTAGGATGAGAGGAAAGCTGCTGTAGAAGTGCTTATTCCTCTTTTATACCTTAATAGGTGTTTAGCTGACTTTCTCATATGCAGGTGCCTACATTATACACTTGATGTAAGGTATTGTGACACCCACTACTCCTTCTATTTCTCTTCATCTACATTGTTGCTTCACTGAGTCTTTTTTTAAAGAATGACAGAGACCATGGACCTTCTAATTCATCATGTTTTATTTTCCCTTTTCTAGCTCAGACTTATATCCCTGTATTTCACTTGGTAGGAAAAACCAATAGGACCTTTTCTGGAGACCTAAGTAATGCCTCCAACAGGTAGTGTATGATAATGCAAAATAATGAATGATACTGGTTGCATAACATCAAATCAGGTATTAGACATGTTTACATTCATAGATCACACTCTCTTTTATTAGATATTGTTGCAGTTTTTTGTGAGTTGTGTTTTTATTTTACAAATATTGTTATCTGGTTGTTAGTTGCCAATTATTTTAGCTAAATAAATATTTGAAGGGAGTACTAATCACAGAACACTCATCTGTTCTAATTCTTCCCTTCTTTTCCCAGTCCTCCAGTACATTAATTTCATGGATTTATAATAATTCTCATTCTCAAATATACATTGCTTTTTTTTTTTTCTTTTTTTTTTTTTCTGCTTCCTGACTAATAGCCTTGTTTCATTTGGGTTCCTTTGGGGCAGTTGTTTTGCTTTGAAATTTGGTACTACTGTGGAACTAAAGAGTCAGTAACAGTGTTGCTGGGCTTAATGGTATATTTTGGAAACAGGTACAATTAGGTTATAAAAGCACTACAGCATCCTACTCACTCCTTAAACCTCTTTTGAAAAGTCTTGCAGGTGGTGATGCATGGTTTGATAGGGTCTGCTCCTTTAGCACTGTTCCTCTCAGAGCAGCTCTCAAAGGATCCCTCTGCCCTCCAGAAGTTTTAATTTTTTCCTGTTTTTTCCCCTCCACTGCCAAGGTATCAATTATGCTTTGCTGTATTGTTGAGAGATTTGAAGGGATCAAACAAAAAGTCAGATATTAAATACAAGAGAAGCACATTAAGCACCCAATGGAAACAGATGAGCAGGACATTGTACAAACCCAAGAGCAGAAGAAATGTATTTCATGATGCCATCTGCTAATTTCTCACATAAATCCCTTACTGCAGTGATTGCTGATACAGAAGTGCTGAAATAGTCATTAAGTCTTGAATCCCTTTTCAAACAATTATCATAGAATCACAGAATCTTTTAGGCAAGTACTGCTAATTGCCTGCCATTGTTATTATACATAGTAATAAGATTAAAACAGTTATTTTCTGCATTGTTAATCGTGTATGTGAAGAAGAAACATATATATATGTTTATATAATCACTATTGTTATTCAAATATCTGATAAGTATGAATGACATCTCAATGATGGTAATTTCTGTGGGGGCTGTCTCTCCCATTTATCAACTCTTTCTTTTGTACATTTTCATTATACATTTCAGGGAATACTATACACACTGTTTTGATAGTAGAAAATTCCTAAAAAACTGATTTTTTACTTCTTTCCCCCAGAAGCCAGAAAGCAATCAAGTCATTTATAAGATGATGGAAAGTTTTAAGAAAAAAAATCAGCACACTACAAGTTAGCAATGAGGAAAATAAAGATGAATCACTTAACAAGTTCCTTAGACAAGGATCAACCCAAAAAATCACTTGAGTGAATACAAACAAATGTCTGTCAGCACACAGGAGCTGTACTGTCATTTAGGACAAGGAGATACATTATTTTCTTAGTGCACTGCAAAGAATGTATCATCCAGTTGCAGCCCTCGAAAGACTGAATTGCAAGCTGAGGCATTAATTACAGTCATTGTAGACAAATGACAGTATACTTCTCCTGTGGTAAGATGACAAAGTGGAAACAAATGATGGGTCTGGCATATCTATTGAAGTGCTAGAGTTTATTGAAGTTTTTAAGCCTGAGGCTTTCTGGACATACCTAAATTACCCAGATCTGACACACAGATTTCACTTTTGAGAACTAAGTTATCATCTTCACAGTGACAAACAAAACTCAGGTGGAAAGTGTCACTGAGGGTCTGTGCAGAGACAGAGAATCCAAAGTAGACAAAATGTTTTGGCAGGCTATCAAACTGAGATCTAAAGGGCAAATAAGCACACTGACTAAGCCTCTTTTTTTGCAAAGAATATGCAGCAATTAACTGGGAGGATTCTTTCTATGGTTCTCCTGGCAAGACTCTAAGTGAGCTAAAACAGTTATCCTCATACATGCAGAATCAACCTGTTTACTTGGTCTTGGCAAGAAAGACAAATACTGAGGAGAAGGTAACCATTTTAGCTGGCAATTCAAAATATGAATAACACTTCAGCAGATGCATTTGATACTATAGTTAAAGAAAGTAATGCTGTATGCACAAACATGGATTCGGGCTGAAAGATAGCAAAGTTACTTGGTGGAGAAAAAAAAAAAAAGAAACTAACACATTTGCTAAAAGATTCCATAGCAAAACTGAGTTTCTGAACATCTTGAATAAAATATCTCATTCCTGTTGAAGAACAATGCATAATTCTGGACGGCAACAGAAATAAAAGCAACCAAAGTCTTCAATTATTCATGAGAAACCTTCTGACCTTGATTCAGGTCTCTTTCCAATCTACTAGAATTCTTCTTTCTTTCAGCTTTATGCCAGCTCCCCTCTTCCAAACTGCTATCTGCTTCTTCTGGACTTGCTATAGCCATGTGGCAATTCTTGACTTTTCTCCAAGCTCCATACATCACTGTTCAATCAATCTCTGTCAATTTAAATTTCAGATTCTGGAATATCCTCATTTATTGGTAAGGACAGACTTCAAAAACTTGCTGTCCCAAAGTATGCATTTAGTATCTATATGCAGAACTAGGCTAATATTCACTATCTGAATCCTGCATCGTGAGTGGAGGAACCATCCACAATTTTGGACATGGGATGTTTCACACCCCACAGCTGTTCACCACAACTAGTTTTGTAGCTTATAGGCATATTTTTAGGTGTATCTAGCTGACCATTTCTTGGCTACCTTCCACTGAAGCAATGTCCAGCACAATTCTTTGGGATTCACTGAGTGCTGAAATAGTGTCCATTGTTGCATTATGTAAGCATTTTGTGTTGAACTCTTCTCAAGTGTTTTAATCTATATTAAGGCATGTTTAGAACATATAGTTATGGTGAAACATTGCATAACTGTACGATGTGCATGCTTAAAAGGGTTATTCTGTAAATATGGGAAAGGTTTTTCCATGTTTCACAATCTGAAAAAATCCCACTCTTTTTTGTGTGCCTACCTGAAGACATATGGGAATTCTATATATAGGCTGGACATGGAGACGATTTAGCTAGGACCTGCCGAAGTGAACAGGATTATTTCCCTTGTTCTTTTCCTTAAAACAGATTTTTAATCAAACCCTTATTTCATCCACAGCAGTAGCCTCAGTCTAGTTCCCTTGGTATTCACTGGACATCATCATTAATTCAGCTAGGGATATAAACTAGTTCTGCTTTACAAACGATACTTAAACATATTCATGTCTTTTATCTTGTGTCCTACTTTATGTAATTATTTATTCAACTAAATAGCTCATTCTCTTCTCAGTTTCCCTTGTGCCTTTCTTTACCTTCCCCAGACCTTGTATTGCCTCCTGGAGGAACAGCCCTATCTGAGGGCATGGGAAAAATAAAATGTATGTTAGGATTGTTCCTCACACTAATATAGGAATTCAGAGACACGTGCTACAGAAAGAAAGATGAACAGTTACATGAGCATTGATAACAGCATGTGCTATATTTTTTTAAGGCTTACAGAGGAGAGTAGCTGACACAGGGAATTTTTTTAAAAATTGAATTTATAAAATTTGCATTTACTGTTCCCTGGGAAAAAAGTCTCTTAAAAAACTACATTCATAAACCTTTCACAAAGAAGTATTTGGAGCTTTTTCTTTAATTTTTTTTCCTTTTTTGATTATTGTTGGGTATTCCAAGAAGTATCATCTCTCCTACACAACTACGTCAGTTTTTCAGCTGGGTTAGCTGGTTTTTGACTCAATCCATCAGGCACAGACTAATTTAACATTCTTCTTTCCCACTGACTAATGAATATCACTGCACATGTCTGCAACCACCATTTAATCAGCAAGAGAAATATCTTTTCTTTGAACAGCCTTACAGGATAAAAAATAGCATCTTCTGTCCTGTAATCTGGGTGAAAGTATCCGTGAGGCTCACAACTGCCTCCACACTGCTTTGTGATGGGCCAAGAATGGTTCTCTCTCACTGTTCACTGGAGAAGCCCATGTTCTGTCAACTCTGAAAAGTACTGCTTGCAGGCTCTGTTGTGGCTTCCCTTCTTGGTTCATGGCCACAGGAAGGCTGGCAGCATGAATGCAGCAAGGAGGGAACCCTTTTTTAAATGGGAAATACATATACAGGTGCTAATCCCATAACTCGATGAAGTATGGGATGAAAACCAACTGCAGATGTTTAAATTCAGCCAAGTAAGACTTACTTATCTTCTCTCTCTTTTTTCTTCTTTTTTTTTTTCTTTTTTTTTT